>JASANN010000352.1:2391343-2424894 GCA_031762395.1 Calameuta pygmaea | reverse complement strand
GTTATAGGTTTGATGAGGAAAGGAGAGTGAGTGAGAGAGAGAGAGTCCTACCTCCCCTCGGCATCTCACGGGCCCTCACTGTTTTTCCTTACTTTTTTACAATTTCATTTTTCACATCGTTCTACCTTCACTCGTCCCCTCTTACTCCCACATCCTTGGACCCCTCTATTCTGCATCCTTTATTCTTCCTTGATCATATTCATGTCATAAGTACAACGGATGAAGAGACCCAACCGCGTATGATTATTGGATACCAGGGACTTACAGTTCTTCAAATTTTATACGATTTCATAAAATAAGAATCATATCAATTGTCATTTAAACAATGTATTTTCCAGAAAATATAAGATCTTGGATAGGACAGTATGGCCCAATCCGTATAACGGGCCCACTCATTTGCCGGATATTATGGCTATTCTTTAATGGGATTCATGGGATTTATTTTAAGATATTACATAAGTGAAAACAGTGACACGAATGCCGGGGTACTTCGGGTACGCATAGGGTGACGATGAGGAGTGTAAAGAAGGTATAAATAAAGGTAAAGAATCAAAGGCGTAATGAAAGAAGAAGAAGAAGAAGAAGAAGAAGCGGAGGAGGAGAATGAGGAAGAATAAAAAAAGTGGAAAAAAAAGAGCAACAAATTGACCGTTGCCAGCAGGGAGTCGGGCCCAGCAGGAGGCACCCTAGTCCAAAAAATCTTCCGTCCTCTCATCCCACTCGTCCTTCTCATCCTCCATCCTCTCGATTCGATTGAACCTCTTCTCCGTCGTTCTTCCACTAAAACCTTTCACCCTCGCTCTGGCTCTTTCTCGGGCGGCAGAGTTCGTTCCGAAGCGAGACAAATGAGCGGCATCCGTCTGCGTCACCTGTCCGTCAGTTCGTCCGTAACTTTTGACTTGTACCTTTCTCTCCTCTTCCAACTCCCTCTCTCTCTCTCTCTCTCTCTCTCCCTCTTTCGCTTCGTCTCTCCTTTCTTACTTTTCACTCTTATGCATACTACTTTCTTTGAACCTGGAGTCTGGTCACATCAGGTACCTATCAGGTACGTTCTCTGGCACAGCTAGTACAGCTATGGTATACGCAAAATAAAAACAATACATTTGACATTTTCCAGTTGGTATTTATTTAGTGATGTCCCACTTTAATGGGATCCCATCTCGAGGACGCTCTTGTCGACGATGGAGTCTCGAGGACGAGGATGTGGATGAAGATGAAACGGGAAGAGATTCTACAAGCAGGGTTCGTCGTAGTTGCGAGATTAGAATCTGAGCAATGCCTGGGCGTGTCGTCGTCGTCGTCGTCGTCGTCGCAAGAGACATCCGGAATTCGTGAAGGAGCTTCTGTGTGCACGTGTGGTCGTGGCTTAAGGATAGTGGCTGGAGCTTCCGAATTGATAGCTGAGAGGCTTGCATATTTTCGTATAAGAAGAAAACAGCTTCAGGGTTTGGCTTCTTATTAACCGATAGTATTTTTCTGTTACTTATTATCCTTCTATATATTGTATAGTGCGTGTACACTATACTTGTCCTAGTTATACTTCCGTCCTTGTGGTTTTTCTCTGGGTGAATAGGATATACATGGAATTGCGGAGGCCTGACGCTACATGGAAACTTCCAAAGCTGCACCCCAACGACCGGACGATAATCATCACGACGTAAACGTGATGGTTTAAGGTGACGCCGAAGCGTCTTGTGCAATATTAGAAATTAGCAGCCCGGGAAATTAGCTTTACGAGCTAACGATTTTACGATCTGTGTCTTATAAGAGTTGAGGATTTAAGCGCGCGCCAATAATGAGCGATGGACCGAAGATTGACGGAAACTACCGATCGGTAGCCACGATCTTTATTGCTGGGGGGTACCGATATCGTGAGTATTGTTTCTGGTACTGGCTGACTGATACTCATGGTACGTTGTATTTTTTTTTCCTTTTTTTACCTTTCTTTCTCTACCAGCAAATCTTGGCTTCATTATTGTGGATCTTCTCAGTTTTAAACATGACTAGGACAAAAAAGGCAAGAGGACATTTAACGAACTCTGATGACCGGTCTGTGAAGGAGGATTTGATCCAGCCAGTGGCTGGCTTTACTACCGGTTTGTGGCAATAGATGAAATATTTATCATTTTCATACCTGCGAAATTGACTTAGCTACTTTGATCGTCGATTCTAATGACCCGAGAGTATAAAGGTGAGATGAAAAATTAGATTTCTTAATTATCAATAGGCATGGTATACCTGTGTATGTCGTTGTACATATTCGTAATGGTTATATATAGTAATATGGCACTTTTAAAATGGTAACCGTGACGCTTTAATTAGACGTACAAATCTTTAATTTGCTCTTCCTATGAGTTTGGCTATTTTGTTATTTTCAATGGAGCAGATTCTTGGTATGGCGGTGAGTATCAAGCGAGAGATGAGTTTCTGTTGTTGGCGATGAAAAATCGCATAGAGAATGGCGGATTCGACCACGTGTCCTTAATTTCCCAAAAAGCCATCATGACTCATGATTTTTTTTCATGGTAAGGAAGAAGAAGTCAAAGAGAAAGGAGAAAAAAGAAATTGGATCGACAGGTGGTCCCGGGTCGAAAGAGAAAAATGATCTGTGCAAGTCGTACGGCGAGTGGCGAGGAAAAGCTATTCGACACGCGTAATGGCGGAAAGTTCCTCCTCGGACACGATATATCCTATACGATCTCAATATCACCCCATAAAAAATGAGCATAACTTAAAAGTCTTCAAAAACTCGAAAACAATCTAAACCAACGTGACAAGCAATACATTAGTATGTTCCAAAGCGGAATAACCAACGAGTACAGACCATAATATGAAATACCCCGAAAAAAAAAGTCCCTAGATAATTCATAGCGAATGACAAAAAAAAACAGCAAAGACTCGAAAGAAACTGAAGGTTAAAGAAAACTGAATAAATTCGTAAGAGGTTATGGGGGACCAAGAAAACGTAAAAAAAGAGTACGAAGAAAAGAAAAGGAGGATCAACAAGAGTAAAGGATGAACAACAAGCAAAAGAGTAGTAGTCAATTCCAAAGATGGTAGTAGTGCTAGTAGCATAGTAGTAGTAGTAGTAGTAGCAGTAGTAGTAGTAGTAGTAGTGTAGTAGCAACAGCAGCAGCAGCAGAGGACGGTAGTGGTCCTGGTAGGACGATTTGTCCGTGGTCCGTCCCCTTTTTTCTCCCCAGGTCCAGGTCCCGCGTTTCTCATTTCGTACCGTCCACGAAACCAAACCAAAACCAAAGCAAACCGAACGAAACGAAACGAAACGAAACGCTCCGCTCTGCGCTCTCGGTTCTCTTATTCGTTCTTTGCTCCTCCCAACCTCTTGTACGCGTCCCTACCTCGCACAACCTACAACCTCACTACCTCACAACCTCAACCATCCGACGAACCAACCAGCCAACCTTCCTGCCTCTTCTCTTTTCTTCTCTTCTCGTCGTCGTCGTCGTCGTCGTCGTCGCTCACTCACCTCCTGGCTCTCTTCTCCTCTGCGCCATCGCCAGACTCACCCGGCTACGGCCGACTCGGCCGTGTATAACAGGGACTCTGTCTCGTTCTAATTCTATCTCGCGGCCCGCCGCTCTCTCTCACTCGAACAACCTATCAACTCGGTGGGTAGACGATGAGTCCGGAGGACCGATTCTCTCATCCCATCGACCCACGTTCTTACACCGATGGGCACCGTTCTCCTCTGTGCTCTGGTCCTACCCGCAATACACGCCAGCGAAATAATCTAACGGGTGTTTCAATTTGACTCAAAGTTTTCTTGGGTTTATTTATCTGTCTTTGAACAAAAATTACAAAATTTCATCATACCAATAGCCTGACAAAAAGAATTTTTCAAAATTCATTTTAAAAATGCAACATTGTTCCTTCAGGACTTTTCCAAAATTTTTCTTTTAGGTACTTTTGCTTTAAGCCAAAAATTCATTACCGTGGTGTACCGTATTTTAACGATGCAGGTGTAAGTTTAAGAGGGAACTGAAAGAAGCCATTGGAAATAATGAAATATACAGGATGTCGTACAGCTTCCAAGAGGCACTTGTCAAATCGACAGAGCAAACTGGAACATCAAAGTCTCTCTCACTCTCAGCACCGAATGGAATCTAATTAAACACCACGTGCTCCATGTCATTAAGTCAACCGGTATCGTGTATCACGTACAATTAAACGGCAATCAAACCGTTGATAAATCAAGCATCACAATCGCGTCGGTTCTTTAACAAAACACAGAAGCACAAAAAATAGGAACCATAGAAATACGAAGAAACCAATAAACGTCACAATTACCAAGCACACACAGAAGTACGAGCTTACAAGCTTCTTTTGTAAACCTCACAAAGTGAGAGAAACTCTAAAAGGATCAAGGAAACTAATTATTTTTCTTTCTCTCTCCACTTTCAGAAATCAACAACCTAACCTAAAGAAACGTCAAATTTTCAAAAGCGCGTAGCGGCCATGAAAATTCGAACGAACTAACAGGAGCAAAGTTATCACAAAGATATTCAAATAAGGACGATCCAGTGGCATTACTATTTCTCGGTCACCCTGTATAGAGAGAGGCACATACAGCCCCGCGGTAGACGGAGCTTTGGGTCGCCGCTAGCTGCAGGCGTCCGGACTTCACGTCTATCCGCTCATTTACCATTTGGTACCTATAGATAGATACCTATATACATGAACATACATATATATGTACGTATGGGAGTACAGTATATCTATCTATATACATATTTATATATATGTGTATATAGATGCACAGAGAAAGAGAGAGATAGCGAGAGATACAATTTGCGCTATCGCACTCACTCGGACTACTGCTCTTGCGTACCTACGTAGGTAGGTAGGTGCCTCTTATATTCTTATTTTTCTACATAACAGCACAAATGTTATGTACGCAGCGGTACATGTGTTCGCACGTATATGTACGACGTATGTAAGCATATAGTATATTATATACGTTTCTATATACGCGACAGGCACCATCTCGGAACGGCGGAAGCTACGAGCACCTTCTGTCCGTAGAAACGACGGGAGGATTTCTTGGCATTTTTTTTTGTATTATTTTTTTTTCCTATTTTTTTCTCATCCTTTTATTCTAATTTCACAATTCTTTTCTCTCCCTTATCCTCCCACTTGGAAACTCCTCTTTAATATTCCCCGTCAACGTGCTACAGTTCGAGGCGTAAAAATAAGGTAAAGGACGGATATTCTTGATAGCGATGTTTCGCAGTATTTGATATACCAGTTGTATGAAAATTTGGAAAAAATGAAGAAATTCCCAAAAAAATTTTACTTCTGTAAGCTCGCAAAGTCGGTATGAAACTTTGAGTACGTCGTTGTGCATGGTTTTTTTTATTTTCCTTTATACTCCATCTCTCTTCATCTTTGACATTAATATAAGAAATTTTTTTTTTCATCCGGTCTTTCTCTTATTCGCTGTAGACCTTTTTGCGTTTATTCGCCGAGAAATATAACGCCCAGGTGCGCGGTGAACGAAATTGATTAGCGTTCCTGCGGCCGAGAGCGACGCTTGATGAGAAACGATTCGTAATAGTTTCGTTTCATTCCAATTTTTTTTTTTTTTTTTCGTTCACGAAATAGGTAGACATTTTTGATTTTGTTATTTTTCAAGCGAACCAATGACCGCGGTCCAATTTCAAATTTTCATACCGGCCATGCAACAGCTCCCAGTGCAGCTGGACGTTCATGTAGAAATGCACGGGTAAAAAGATTAGTCCAGTGGAATCAAACTTTTAACACAACCTTTCACGTCGTTATTATACAGGGATGATTATTTTTTTGTTCAGTTTTAGGTGTAAACAGATATTCGCTTAGAAGCAGGAAATTTTTCGTAATGATTAAGTGGCTGGCAGACATGTGTGGTGCTAATTGCTTCCCTTCTGGGCCGGCTGTGTGATTCCATGAAACGCGCCGCAACCATCCGCCCCCTAAACTCCACAAACAGCCACATTAGCCAGCTAATCTGTCAACAGCGAGAACTTCCATTGCCCTATGGATCCTTTTCGTGCTTGGGTGCTACCCTGAATATTAGTCAATAAGGGTCAGTTAAGGGCTGTTAGCTTACCGTTTTGGCTTTAATACAAATACACTTGAGAATAGAGAGTTAGTATCCTAGATAGAGGATGACAGTGAAAATTGCTCGATACCTAATTAATAATAATTACTTCACTTTCGATTGACCCTTGAACTTTGCTTATGATATAATATTTTTGAAGATTTAATTTTATTTAATATTCATCCTGACCCTGAATTGTTTCTTAAAGAAGAAGGAAAAAGTTACGGAACTACCGTGCCTCGTTACTATCAACGTTTTAGGACTCTCCGCTGTATGAGATACTGACAAAAGTTTCCTGTTAATTTTCAAAAATTTTACGAGCATTCACGGAATTTCATGACTGTCTCGCACGAACGAACGTCGCTACGGAATTAGTCGGCTGATCTGTCAAAAACGCATTTCCGAGGAGAGACGCGCATCCCCAGAAAAAAGTCATTCGAGTGTTACATGCGTGAGGACGATGGGTGCTGGGGCGTGTGTCTCCATATAGACACATATGTGATGTACTAACCCATATGTACGTGTATATATATATATATATATATATACACATATATATCGGGTGGGCAATGGTCCGTAAAAGTTGGCTGGCTGGCTGGCTGGCAGGGAGCAGGCTGGTTTGCCGGTCCAAGAACGGGGATGCAGCCTCGCCAGTTATGTTAATTAAACGCATTTCTAGCCCCTGCATAGGAAATCAAAAAAGAAAGAGAAGAAAGTGAACGAGGAACATCATGAAACACAGTGAGTCGACGTGAGGGGTGCTAGCTAATAACACGTCCCAAATCGTGCGCCACACGTCCGACACGGTCTGGACTTTTTCCACTGCGAGAATCAGAAGTTGCGTTTTCATGGTGGTAGACGACCGGGACAATTATTACGGGACACTATTTGTAATATGTATTTTTAAAAGAAATTTTAATAGCCGCTTCTCTGAGTACCGACAATTCTAACGTAAAATAATTGTTCACGCCAGTTCTTCAGTTTTATACAATTTTTTTGCCGTAGCTGCTGGTTAACTAAATTTTGTTGATTATTATTCTTATTTTTATATCAATTTCAATGACCGTTTATCTTACCGCTCAATGGCTACCAATGAAGACCCACGAGATAACTACCTAAAAATTGCAGGTAATCTTCGATTATCCAGCGGTTTCTACCTGCGGCGTTTGCATAGGGGAAACATGCTGTTTACACCGTGAGAACATTGGGTCGACTAATAGCCAATACCTTAAGCCGTTCTTTCTGCTAGTATGAATAGTGCTTCTAAAATTCGGTATTCTATACGGATACAGTATTGTGCCCTACGAGAGAACCTGTGTTTCACGTTAATGTTACTTTTGTACAGCTTTCATGTAATAATATAGGATTTATGTATATTCAGTTCATGAGTCGAGTTTGAGGTCTGGGGGTCGCTTTTGAATTTAATATCAAGATATGGCACTTTTATAAAATATTTTACCTGTGAATGTACCATAGTTGAGATGTAATTATTACGAGATGTGT
Organism: Calameuta pygmaea; assembly: GCA_031762395.1. Lineage (NCBI taxonomy): Eukaryota > Metazoa > Arthropoda > Insecta > Hymenoptera > Cephidae > Calameuta > Calameuta pygmaea. The sequence goes on along the minus strand of JASANN010000352.1, from coordinate 2,417,294 downwards.
TTCTTGGCAATAACCTTTGGACTTCCGTGAGTTTCACCATTTATACCTTAACTAGGTAAGCTGCTTTAAAAATATAAATTTGACATATAAAAATGTGTCACTTTACAGAAATTTATAAGAAAACGGACACATATTTCTAACACTGTATTTCCTCTGTCAAACTTTCCACAGGAACGTGTGGTCATTGGTTTATTCTAATAAAAGTAACCAAAAGCCATTATTTTATTGCGTAAAAGAAATATAGTTGTGCCGGAAGTGTGTCAATTTATGCTGTAAAAGAAAAAAAAAGTCATTATATATCGTAATATGAAATTCTAGCGAAAGTCATTAAGCAGAACTAAATATTTCTAGTTCATAAAATGTAATAGACGGTAGTATCGTAAATACAGTAATATAAATTAATGTTTCAACGGACGTGGGCAATTGTTTTTCTCAAACAACGATCGTGTTTCTTTTAGGGCACAAATCAACGCATTTCAAAATACATACTTCCGGCACAGATTCTCCTTCGTTAAACTTCGATTGCATATCCAGTACAAGATTATTGGTCAATTCTACTAAAACTGACCAACAGCCATGATTTTGTTGTGTAAGAGAAACTATAGTTTTACCGAAATTATGCCGAAGTTTGTCGATTTGTGTTATAAAAGATAAATACTCAACCTAGAGGGATCTGCAGAGCAGACGTTGGCAAACCCAGTAGGTTGAAATGTATTTGTGAAGCGAACGACGTTTAACGTGGCGCCATCTCTACGCGGCGGAACACACTAAGGAGTTTAACTCTGAAAAATTCGAATGTATCTCTCATTATCTTCAGAGTCATTCAAATATTGTCCTATATACTATTTAATGTGCACATGCATAATCGTTTTTATCGAAGTGAAATATTTTCTCATATTCGCAAGCGCTCGTAGGTGGAATGCACCTTCTAACATAGCGACCGGTTAATCGAGTCTTTGTACAAAAGGAATGAAGAGAAAAAGAAAACATTATAGACGTGCCGCGAACCACGTATTACACAGCGAGAATCTTTTACAGCGCGAAATAAGCTTCTAATGGAGCGGCTAATATCTAATATGTCGATGCTGATATTACATACGCCCAGTTTCGCAGAACTTGTGAAGAACAAGAAAAAAATGTTTATTATCCAACATCAATATAACGTTACGTCCATGCATACGTGGTCGGCCTCAAAGAACTAATGGATTTCTGAGAGGACGAGGACACACGATGGTTTGATTTTCTAAGGAAACCAGGCAATTGTTATACTTTACTATTTATTTACGGTTGCGTAATTAAATCTGGCGAAGTTTTAACAGTCTTTTTTTCAGTGCACATTCTAACATAAACATTAGTTAATAATAAAAATTACAAAATGTGAGTCGTTGAATTTTTTCTCCTTAAACAATATTTAAAAAAGATGACTAAAGCTTTCTGGTTTATTAAGCATACGAAAGGGATCCTATATATCCTTTCTATGTTGCGTAAGGCATAGCGATTAAATATACTTTGTTTTTAATGTCGTTAGAATATTACAAAGTATGAAGGTAAGCTGATTTGCCAAATATATATTGTAGCAAGATTATTCCTGATGGCGGGCGTAAGCTTCACTGTGATGAACAGAATCCATAGAAGCAGATAATTCCATCTCCTCTTGTAGTGATGACCTGAGGGCATTATTCTGATCGGAGACGGCCTTGTCTTTATCCTTGAGAGAAAAAATCTTCCACTCGTCCTCCAAATCCTGCAAGAGGATATCTCTGGCAGCACACTCCTTCCAATTTGCCAGATCGTCTTCATCCTCGTGCTTCCACTTGTTCCACAGATGCTTGGCGTCTTCGCTAAAAGAGTAATAAAGAAAAGTTAAATATTGATTATATATAAAACAAAAAGTATTGGCAATTGTCATTCGAGTGATTTATTTACGTTCCATTGAGAAACCCGCTAAGAATATATCGCACGTTTCTTGGCAATCGTAAAAGACATGGCGCGCGACACTCGTATAAAAAATTACGAATGATTCATCGGTGTTGAATTACGAAATTGGCAATGAGTATTTATTCGCGAATATTACGCGATCACTAAATCTAGAAGAGATGCGTGATGCTGTATCAATAGTACTGAAAGCTTGGCGTCCTAGTATTAAAATTATTACTGTAATACGGAATCTATAATACATTTACAATGGCTTACCTGAACATACTCGTATCTTCACAGATTTTTTCTCGTTCTTTCAGACGCATAGCCCGTTTCTCAATGCTCGCCAGACCTAATTCCCTGGACTTATCATCCAGATGCAGATTTAAATTCTCAAAAAGTTCGCGCTCACGTTGAAACTCTAGCCGGGTTCGCATATCATGTATTCTTAAAGCTTCCTGCCACTTATGGGTGCGACATGCAGCTGTTTCGCGTTCTTCCATTTCTTCAATTAACTGCTTAATTTCATTGTGAGCCACGTAGCGATGCTTCTTCACAATATTTTCTTCCCTGGGCGATGATACAGGCCAGCTTCCTGTTTTTCCATACTCCAATTTCATTGATGTTGTTCGCTCAAACGTAGGACTATTTTGAGTCCCATCAGCCCTATCTTGATTTCTTTCATAAAACTTTACTGAATTATCCTCAACATTATCTTTCGCTGACACCGTTTCTGGTGACAAAGCATTATCCTCGTGCTCCCAATAATTCTTCGAATTTCGTAGTCCAAAGTGTGGAGCATGTGCATCATCTCGTGAATCGTAAGATATTGATGATCCACCAGAGGGTCGAGCTTTATCATCATGATGATCCTGAACAGATTCACGTTGAGGAGCATAAGTGGCAGATCTCATGTTGGTTTCTCCAAGACTCGTGTGAGAATTCCTTTCAGAGTATTTAGCACTCAGTACCTTAGGCTCATCTCCAGTTCTCAAATTGAAAGGACATGCTCCTTTAAATCTCCAGGAAGCACCATGGCTCTTCTCCCAAGCTATATCAGAGTCGGCCTTGCTGATTTTTTCCTCCAAGGGTTTGCCACTCTGATGTTGATCTGAGGAATGACGTGGTGAATGATCAAGATTTGTAAATTCTAAGTACCTTTTAAAATCCTGGCAGCCGTTGAATGTTCTGCGATGATTCTTACCATTCTCGCAATAATTGTGACGCGGAAAGTATAGTTGCTGTTCTGAACGCTTCTCCTGAAGTTTCTCCTTCAAGACTTCTAAGGGCGGCTGGTCCTCTTTGTCCTTCTTCTTGGAGTCGAATTCATTAAGTTCCTTGCGGTAAAGTTCGTCGTCGCTCCTCAGAAGCTGTTGAAGCTTCACTTGCCTGGCATCTAAATCCTCAGTCTTGTGAGCCTTCTCCTCCTGCTCTTTGTTGGGGTCCCTGAAATTCCAGGCGTCCAAGTGTCGTGCAATTGCACCCTCTCTCTGAAAGTATTTGGCCGTCTGTTGATAATAATCGAACCTGTGAGAGGCCTCATTCTTCTTCTGCGCCGACAGCTGATACTCCTTCTCGCGAAAACCGCCAACCCTGAAAACGAGGAGAGAAAGTAGGACATTTAAAATAATATTTCACCAATAATATACTGAAAGAAATACTGTAAATTTCACAGAATCTCAAATTCGCATGACGAACGGAATATCTTGGCATAAAAAGTATTTTTGGTTTTACGACATTGCCGAGTCTAGAGTTTCCACGGCGTAATCCTTAACTCTTCATATCGACTATCAATATATTGTATCGCGAGTATAAATCAGCGATGCCAAAGAGCACAACAAACTGAAGTATTCGAAAAATCATCAATCCAAATTAATCATGAATGATCAGCGATGAGAAGGTGTCTATCTCGTTCATGAGAAGTGCATCGTAAACAGTGGAAAGCGGTTGGCTAAGAATGCGTTATAGAATAAAGCGTCTAGATGCTGATACGTCCTAGAAGACGTTCTATTTTGAGGCTCGGGGCTGATGACGTCACAAACCCGAAAATACGCAGATCGGGTGGAAGCAGTCACGGCCCCATCGTCGGTCCAGGTCTCAATCTTTCCCGGAGTCTCGAAAACGTCGTGGAATCGTTATATATTCGCGAGTGCAGAATAACAAACCCAATAAAATTTATAACGCCGATAACCCAGGATAAAATATCCATGTGGTTGATCCATCTGTTCGTGGAGCTGATCTTAGACCCTACAAGGATTTACATCTTAGTAAAGCAAGGGTGCAGAACTGACAGTCTGGTCCGAAGAAAGTAGGTCGTGATCGCCCACGCGGTCTCCGATCCTCCCAACTGATCTCCTCATCCTCCACGTCGTCCAGGAGGCCGACAGTGGCGCATTACCTTCTTCATCGAGAAGATCATCGGATTGGAGTGCCGAGTCGCGATTAACGAACGTCTTGTGACGCTGATCGAGTCTGAGGAACATTTCCTCCTGAGAATTTTCCTTTTCAATTTGCTATCGCTCTAGCATAAGATTTTCCTCGGATATTCTTTTTGGAGATAGAACAGAGGAACCATGCCCGGTGCAGGGGGGCAACAGCCACCCCAGAGAACGACCTTTAGACCACCCTGGGTCAAGGATGGTCCCAACCCTCTACCCATGCCTTCGGCGCCCTGGACACTCAATTCCAGAAGAGAGCCCAAGCCGAAAGCCGACGAACCGCCGGCATTTACACAAGTCACTCTCAAGGTTGGTGCAAATAAATTTATTGAACTGCGCAATCCTCCATTTTGTATATTCGATACTAAACGACCGTATATGTTGCTATGATCCTGACTACCGCATTAGGACAACAGACATTTTATGAAAAGGAATACAAAATTTTGTAATATTATCACTAAGCATTGTTTTGCGGTATCGTGTCCGGTTGATAAGATTTTAATACCATCGTATAATAATTGATAATTGCATTTGCACTATCTTGCTTACGCAGTATCATTTTGATAATTAAATTCCCATTGAGCTCTATGGATTATGGGATTTTCGAAAATCTCTAATACTAATATATATTATCTATCCGTCTACATCCCTCAAATGTTATCTCACGTGATTTAACAATTTAACATATTGTCGCGCCCTGTTCCTATTACGATCGTATTGCATTAACACGTGGTGTAGGCACAGGGTCAGTGAGGTCTCGTTAGCGGCCAACTGGAGGAATGCAAAGTACGCTTCGCTCCGCGGAAGTTTATTTTTGTTTACAACATTCCGCAAGAAAACCCGTAGAATCTTTTGGTTCTTGTGTGTGGCACACTGCCACGCGTAGCCGGATAGATCGTCCACAAAGATTGCTTGAAGCGTAGCCATCTAAATATATTCTTGAAATTTTTTTTTACAATAACCCATGTAATACGTGGTAACTGGAACTTGGAGTTCGAATACAAATTAGTTCGGAGGTCGCCACTGTCGCGGGTGAGAGAAAAATATTTCATATGGCACCCATGTCTAACATATGATTCTAAAATCTATATTCAAATAGACAAAAAAAATTGATATCAGATAAGATTTAGTACCAGACAGTACTAGTTTTCCGCTACCGTTCTAGTCAAATCAGTTGCCATACGCTTACATCGTTTAAATAAAAAAAGCGGGAATTTTGAAAAAATTTAAATTTCCCAATGAACATGAAAAAAACAAAAATCAAAGAAAACATAGGGCGGGCAAGGATGGTGCAGAGTAATGGAGTGCCGTATATAAGCCTTTGGGTCACGATTATTTAAAGACACCCGTCTATTTCAAATGTCTACCGAAAGCCAGCTGCGTCTTCCGTTCAGTTTATTAGCAGCACGCATGTGCGTTCTCGTACCTACGACGCAAGTAGCATGTATATGATTTACGTAGCAGTACAGATATACATAGTAGACGTCGGTGTCATGTCATTTGGCAAACAAATGTATGTAAATTGATGTCCGGAAATCCGCGTGTTTTCCCAATATTTCCGAAAAACACTGTTCGATCAAGAATCTATTGATAGTCGTAGAATGATTTTGTAACTGTCTACCGTCATATTCCGTATGCATACACAACTGCCATTCAGGATGCTCAGTCAGTTCTAATAAAGTATGACAATCGTTACCAACGATTAAAATAAATATTCAAAAACGCTTTCGTTCGACTTTCCAGGGCAGAAAAGCATAAGCTCATTGACGTCGATAATGAGAACGATGATAAAGGTGCGTCGAGATCGTCAAAGATTATTTAAAGACATCCAAACGAGCCGTGTGACTTGCCAAGCGTCCTCGACCACGACTCCCTCCTCTTTAAAAGAAGAGAGTGAGAGAGATGCTATTATATTTTTTTTAGGCGACTTTTCACCAAGACACTTATTCTTCTTCCTCTTCGTTCACTCTCTTGGTTTCTCTCCTGTGTCTCCCTTTAGACAGTCGCGCGAGCTGCCACTCAACGATCATCTTCGTTACGAACTGGTTTTCGACAGGCGTGGTTATTGTTAAGAAAGAAATTGTATAAATACTTTGAAAATTTTCATGAACTAAATTACTCTAAATAGTGTGTATATATACAAAGTTCTTTTTTTCTATTTTTGTGCTTCAAAATTCATGATACCAGTGCAGATAGTCGCAGACAATCTAAGAGTCGGGTTGTATCTTGGCTAAGCATAGTTATTCTCAATGGTGCGTGAATTTTAATAGAATTTACTGTGTATGCGCAGGTTGTGTTATACAGGTATGCCTAATAATAGTGCTGCTAAGGTAAATGTTCTTGTGCACCATTGCAGAGTGTGCCAAAGCCGGTGGAGGCGGCGCCTGCGGAGGCGCCAGTTCGCAAGCAAAGTAAAATAACAATAATACCCTCGCAACCGAACCGCGAGAGATCCTCTGAGCCGACGAGTAACACACAGCCAACGAGTTTGTCGAGGACCCGTGAAAATGGACGCCACGAATCCTCTAGGCCACAGCTGGAGCGACAAGTTCGGGTGGAGAAGTCTAGATCAAGGAGCGACATCGTGCCCTTGTCAAAAAGTGAAAGCACTACGGGTAAGATGTACGATTTGACTTTTTTTTGTGAGCTGCAAGTGAATTGTGACCTTGTGTTTTTTTCTCTTCAGGTGCACCAACTCTTTCGAAAAGTTCCTCCAGAGCGGCTATTCCTCCTCCACCACCACCAAGGCCACCACCTCCACCTCCTTCAAGAAGCATCATCAAAGATCTACCTCCTCTTAGTGAAAAACAGCAGATGACATTGGAGATGCTGAAATCCAGGCCCAGGAAGCGTCCTGATTGGGCTAGTATGATGAAGGAGGTCGAGGGTGGAAGAAAGCTGAAGCATGTTAGATGTAATGACAGAAGTGCACCCTTAATTGAGAGGGTGAATAAAGTTACAGCTGATCCAGCAGGTAGGGAAGGATCTAGAATTTTCATCATTCCTCATGGAAAACTTTACTCCGAGACAGATGAACGCTGGAGATCTAACGGTTACAAATGGATTTCCACTTTTAGGGGATGCTCATTTCGTATTCGAATCCGAAAAATCGAATACGTACAATAAATTACTCAAGCAAATTCAGGAAGGCGTTAAGCTCAAGAGCGTCAAGACAAATGATCGATCAAAACCGATGCTTCAGGGTCTCAGGAAGTTCCGCAGGCAACTCACGATAGAGGAACAAATACAAAAAGCAGAAGAGGCGCCCGTCGAAGAAACTGTACCTGACGAGATGGATGACATCGATGCCGTCCGAGACGACCTTCAGAGTACTAAGCAAATGCTCGCTTTGGAACTTAGGAACAAGGAAGCTCTTGAGAGAGAAAATAAGAGGCTACAGGTGGGTTAAGCAAAAACTGTTTATTTTTTCTTGGCTAAGCACCAGGATCTAAATTAAACTTGGGCTTATATTAAACAATTTCTATTCTGTTAGGCGAGACTTCTCAATCTGGAAGTTGAACTCGAACGCGAAAAAGCTCAGAAAAGTGTACAGGAGTACAAAAAGCAGGACGAAAAATTGGCCGAGTCCTTGAGAAACGAGGCTAAACAGGCTAGACAGGATGCAGAGAGACTTGAGAAGAATTACGCTACGGCTGCTGAGGAACGCGACAAGGCTAAGAACGAACTGGAAGAGATGAAGCGCATGTATGCTGCTTTAGAAAGGCGCATGAAAGCTGGTAAGAATATGAAAAACCTATGGTTTTATTTGTTGTTGAATAAGAATTGATTGCTATCCTCAGGATGTTCATTTTTTCTTGTATATTTTTACATTAATACTACTAATATGTGGTAGACAGATCAGTTTTTACAACGCTAATCAATGCTGTTAACATCTTCGTATAAGGATAGTATTGTAATATGACGATTCTCTGAGAAAGGTTGATATATTATAAAGAACATGTTGAAAATTAATCAACTGATATTTTATTTGCTTTATAAATATCAGTATTTCTCAAAAATCATACTTATCACGCTGCTTTCACTAATGCCACTTTATTTTATCCGTGTATAGAGTTAGGGGTAGAGTCAGAAGTAGAGCCCATAATAGAGTTAGCAGTAGAAAGCGTAGACGTGGCGTGGTACGATGTTTCAGGAATGGCTCTTGCCGGATGTCCAAGCGCAAAGGACGTAGCCAGGGTGGCATCTCAAAAGAGTGTTGATAAGCCTGACTACGAGAGCGAAGAAGAAGAAGAAGAGGAAAGCTCTGAGGAAGAGGAAGAAGACGATCCCAATGTGGCTGCTGAGAAGCGATTACAGAGAGAATTGAAATTACTCTATACGAAAATCAAGACTTTCAAGTGAGTTCCTTTTATTTTTAAATTTAGAATTCTCTAGTAGAACCTGCTTCTGTTTTATTCTCATGAAATAAAATATTTCATACAATGATGCATCCAGGGACAAGGCCATCAATGCCAGAAAGGAGAGACACGCCCTGAAAGACCAAATAAAACAACAGCAGAAAATGCTTCGTGATGAAAAAAAGAAATTCAAGCACTTACAAAAAGAAGTTGATAAGATGGCTAAACTGATGGGAGATGCTGAGGATGAAGAAGAAGAAGAGGAGGAAGAGGAGGAGGAAGAAGAGACTGAATCAGAAGATGACTCAGAATCAGAGGAATCGGAAGATGAAGAAGAATCTGAAACTGACGACGAAGATGAATCCCCAGAAAAGCGCAAGAATGATTTACAGGTAAATTTCACTTGCTTTTACATGGATAATAGTGATACAAGCCATGGAACTATAATTATCGATAAAATATGTTTCCAAATTTCAGACACGAGTAAAGAGGCACGAGGGTAGACTTGCAGCCTTGAAAAAAGGTAATTATTTATTGAAGGCACAGGTTGATCGCCTCAAGGATGACTTGGCAAAGCAACGAGAAGAGAGTATTACCCTACAGGAGGATTTGGATTCCGTACTGGCAGAGTTAGGATAATAAAATAGATCTTGGATTATCATAATTGCACTTATAAATACAAAAATGTACACATACACACACATATACAATACCCCAAGAAATAGCGACTTTTATGCACGTAAAATCCAAACACACTAAAAACGACTTGATTCGTATTATATTTTTACCACTAGGTAAGGAATTAACATATTTATATGATGAGGCTATTGCTATTTTGTTTTTGCAATGAAATTGTAAAATATTTTTTAATAAAGATATTGGCCAATGAAAATATATTCACGATGTCTTGGTTATATTGCACACAAATTATGTACATTGCACACAAATTATGTACATCGTACTTACATATTTTATGATTCTTGTCAGTATTCTGTAGAACTTGTCTCGTACGAATTTGTCAATGAGCGTAATCAATAAATGGAAATGGTACGCAGTACGTTCCGATTTAACTAAAATACAAGAAAAACTGTTGATAGGCTTAGTTTCCACCGTACAGAATTTAAATAAAGGTAACCAATCACGTACCAGGAGTTGAATGGAATTACCCAATGAGGTTGCTTAACTCTATTCAAATCCTGCACGGTGGAAACTAAGCCGTAATGAAGCCAGTTTAGGGATAGAATGTAATATTTTTATAGGTCCAAACAATAAAATCCCTAAAAAGCACACGATGTTCCGTTTAAAATGTATTACACACAATGACTACGATTACACGACGGTCTTAAACCGGTTTAGTTAATATTGATCTAAAGGAATAGACACGTAACAGACATTTCTATTTGTAAGGAATATTTGAGATTGGTCAATTCCTTTAGATCAGTATTAATTAACAAATTTAAAACTGTTGTGTACACGTAGTCATGAACTACTAAACTTTCTGCACTTTTTGCAAAGTGTAGAATGTGTAGGTAACCAGAAGAATAGACGTACTTATTAGGCCCGTTCGTGAAAGGTTTTTTATATGCTCCGCAGCATTATAGGTGTGTTCGAAAATGAACCGAGAGCGCAGAGTATATCGTTGCTTCTCTATTTATTGGATGCATTTGATTAAAAAATCACTCTCGGCGCTCTAGCTCATTTTCGAATGCACCTACAGTGCTCTGAATGTATAGGAATACGGTGCAGATGAAGAGTATGTACATTTGAAATTCAATATCCATACTGCGCACATAGCTTTGTCTCTTTTATAGTAATCGCAGTGAATTTGGAGCAGCAAAGTATTAGGGGCGGACTATGTTTGTTAGAAGTGTTCGTAGTTGGATTGAACTAGTAGGAAAATTTGGAGTATGTATCTGGCCAATGAAACGTCTAACTTCTGTAACTTTTCCGATACATACAACAGGAGTCACGTTCAGAAATCTTAATCAAGGTATTTCGGGCCCATTGCATCTCTTTTTATTATCGTTATCATGAAGAGGAACGAATAATACTAGAGTCGATTTTAGAGAGGTTTCTGAACGTACCCCTGACAACCATGACCATCAAGCTCCGATATATTATTCATTTTTATGTTTTGTGAAGTACGAAGATTGAAAGCTATTAGTCAATTGTATATCAGATTCATATAATTTTTGTAGTTCACAAAAATAAATACATATTATCGAGCTTCTATCCGTTTATGAGTTATAATAAATAGAGCAACGCAGTTGGTTCAATTCGACTTAAAACCTACACGGTAGACGGGGGTCGATTGTGTAACTTAAAAGTAGGGAAAATGCTAAAAGTGAATAGCTGTTAGCCAATCCGTTGTGTTTATCTTCTTTTGACCCTAACACGCGATTAGCTAGCAACTATTAACTTTTCGTATTTTCACTACATTTGAGTTACACAACCGACCCCTAGATTATAATGTTCTAAAGCAATTAGAATTTTAAAAAACGAATAAGCGAAGAGACCTAGTAAGATGAAAATGTTAAAATTGAGGTTATCTTCATTTTTACAAGAAATACAGGTCTAATTTAATTGTAATCCAATCGTAATAAATTCGTTATTCTGCAAATTATTTGTGCTTTGAATCGAAACGTTATTTTTAAGTTTGAATTTTAATGTTGGTATCCGTGATATAAGCCAACTCGTAACCGGTATCGCCATCTTATTTGTTTCGTCAGTGAAGGAGCAAAGCAGTAACGCGGAGTCTATAGTGTATTTTTGCGTCTTGATGTGCGTATTCACATTGTGTTTGAAGTATTAAAATGTCTCACGGTGGAAGAAATGAATGCAGAATTTATGTCGGCAATCTACCGCCGGATATAAGGACAAAGGATATTCAGGATCTTTTTTATAAATTTGGTAAAGTTACCTTTGTTGACTTGAAAAACCGGAGAGGACCGCCATTCGCCTTCGTTGAGTTCGACGACCCAAGGTAAATTTGATGCGTATAGTTTGTTAAAAATCCTTCCATAAATCCTTTTAATCCCATTCATATGTATTTTACTGTGATTAGTAAACTTCAATTAAAATTTGTCATCGTTTTGGTCGCGTGATTCTATACTCATATAGGTTATTTTACAGCTCGTGAACTCCATTATTCTAGATTTAATTATTTTATTAAATTGTCAAAGTTTTTGGAAACCTGTATTTAGACATTGAAACAATCGGAAACTCAAACATTGCGATTATTATTAAGTTTATTTATTTCTCTGCTGCTCTCACTTTGTAACGTTATTGTGTTTATAGTCATTATATACACTGGAAACATTTAATTGTGCCAAACATTACATTGAAGAATTTTAAGAATGTTCATGTTGTACTTGATTAATACTTGTATGTACGTTATTTATGTTCCTTTAGATGTCCTTTTTAAATTACACAAGCATTTATCATGTTATATATGACAACCTTTGTCATTTCAGTTTTATTGCTTGTATATAAATGAAATTAATTTTTTTACTTTTAATAATCGGTATAATATTGGACTAGAATTGCTCAATATACATACAAGTTCAGAATACACAAGTGCTTAGTATATTTATTCAAGACTTTGATATATATGAAATACCAAAGTACAAGTCAACTTATCTCCCTTGTTTATAATATAAGTGAAATGTGAGGTAAGATTATCAGTACAATAGGAAATTATTTCAACATACAAACAGTAAATATATATACACAAAAAATAAATATGGAGAGTTATGTACAATTAATCATAACTAATATTTCTCATGTAATATAAGAAAATATTTTATATAATGCATCATTCCATTTTGGTTTCAGAGATGCAGAAGATGCTGTACATGCTAGAGATGGATACGACTATGATGGTTATAGACTACGTGTCGAATTCCCCAGAGGTGGTGGACCCAGTAACAATTTCCGTGGAGGTCGTGGAGCAGGTGACAGTGGTCGAGGAGGTCGTGGCGAAATGAGCAACTCTCGAGGTCGTGGACCACCTGCAAGACGCTCTCAGTACAGGGTCCTTGTAACAGGGTTACCACCATCTGGTAGTTGGCAAGATCTGAAGGATCACATGAGAGAAGCCGGAGACGTATGCTTTGCAGATGTTTACAAAGACGGTACCGGCGTAGTTGAGTTTCTACGCTATGAAGACATGAAATATGCCGTCATGAAATTGGATGATTCCCGATTTAGGTCACATGAGGTAAGTCTCATACAACCATTGTGTATTAATGGAACTCGTCGTTAATTATTAGAATTGCTATCAGTGACAAGGTGTGCATGAAAAATAAACTAACCGTATTAAATAATTGACATTCATCTATTGGACTATGCTTAATATTGTGTATGAATCTTGAATATTTCCTAGTTGTGAGCAGCTTGTGTAACACTTACATAAGAATTCATAATTTTAACACTGATATACATATATTGCCTGTTTAGACTTTGATAACTTCTTATCTGGCAGACTATCGCCAAATAATTTTCCTAAGAAAAATACACTGTATACAACATCCAAGTTTTATTTATGTGACATCATTGTTTCTTTATATTTCTTTACCATCTTAGCCTTGCCACATATACTAACTGAATTGATTAATTATCTTATTGTAATTGCCTTAATTAGTATCACATCTAATGTGCGAAGTGGATACAAGCAAGAGCATGGAGGAATATTTGAAAATAAAAAAAATATCATAAGTAATATTATTTATCCATAAATGTTTCTCTTCCCTTTTTCTCTTTGTATAAAATGAATATTATAATAACGACATAAAAAAAGAGTATCTATTTGCTATCAAGAGGTTCTTGAACTGTGTGTTCCCAGGGGGAAGTGGCCTACATTCGTGTTAAAGAGGATCACACCAGTGGTGAAAGAGGCCGTAGCAAGGACCGTGAAAGAGGACGAAGCCGTTCCCGAAGCTACAGTCCACGACGTCGGGGTTCTCCTACTTATTCTCCACTACGGCGCAACTATTCGCGGTCACGATCCCGTTCTCGTTCCAGATCTCGTTCTTACGACTAGTGTGTACGTATATGCTCCACATGATAATATCAGCAAAAGGTTTACTCACATTCGCCTTGCCACATTTCATTATTGCTGATTTGAGCATTACCAAAATAACAACAATAACGAGGACTACAAAGACACAAAACAAAAATGGAAGATTGTACACGAACGATAAATGGAACAAGAGAGTGAGGGTACAAAAAGAAAACAGAAAATTAGGAATTCTTCCAGTCCAATCATACCTCGCAGCGTTGACTTTACTAATTGTCTCGTTTTTTGCCATCTACGCGATCAAACGAGAATTACGTTATCGGTAGCGTGATGGAAGAAACTACAACAAGACAAAAATGAAATACTTAGGAGATCCGTATATGAATTGTACAAATACAATGACTACAAATAATTGCTAGTCCATTCCAGGACGAAGCAGTATTACTTTTCAAAGTTTAAATACGAATTGTTACATATGAACTTTTTGATTGCTTTTAATCAAACCAGCAATAACGAAATCCTTCGATTAATCGGACTCTAACGATGTTTATATTTCCAAACTAATGAACCGTTGCTACTAAGAGAGAAAAAGCAAAGAACAGCATATAAACATGAGTGCATCTTAATTCTATTGACAATTTACCATTCGATAAATTAAAAAGGAATCGCCATTCGCATCACTCGCATTGGATATCGACAAAGTATAATTGTTTAACCTATAGAATTATAACGATTTATTATTATTTTCGAAGAGACATTCCTTTAGTTTCGCGCGATTTATTCTCCGACATCATATTTTACGTGTATTAAAATGTGCGAGGACTTTTGTATAACATTAAATGGGGATCTTGCATGACTACTTGAGACGCAAATATCGCGAAATTTACCTTTTATGAATGTTATGTTCTCATTTAACTGCCAACCAAGCCTTTCGATCTCTGCATTTCAGACTCAATGTGCTAAATAATCAATGGCGTATATAGTAAAACAATAATTTTTAAGTGTCTACCCTTTTGAAAGATTAACAAGATTTTTCACCTGACAGCAATCTTAAGGCATTAAAAATGCATTAACGTTAAACATGATTTTCCAAAGCATATTTCATATTTTTAACACGTTACTTGTCCTCCATTTTGCTGAAGTTCGTGCGTCAAATAATTTAACCAACTTTTCGTCGTGAGATAAGAAATGTCGTAATCATTTTCGGTGCGCTCTGCGTGGACCGTTCAATTTGCCGTTTTCTTTGTTTGTTTAAGCCACGCATTGCATAACCATTGTTGATAGTTCGCTCAAAACTTATGGTCATATCTTCTATTTCATCTCGTTACTCTCTTCTCTTGTATAACAGCAATCAATGCCAGAGTTGCAAAATGAACACCAAAGATATATAGCATATTTTTTCATTTTTTAAAATTATATAAAAAAATAAAAACTTTTTTCATTTGCAAATTTTTGTGGAAAAAAGATCATTGTGGGACAGTCCTTCCGAAAATGTGACAATCTGACGAAAGCCTCCCATTGTTAGTAATTAATGAATTTTAACAAATTAATGTGCATCTCTCATTCATCAATTAGAATATAAATTAATCTGAAACTGCGTTTGCGTCTTGATGACTGGAAATCAAAGTAATTCTTAGCAAACAATTTGAAAAAGAATTTAACCTATGCACGATCCCCATTCGTACAAAATATCTTGCAGTGACATCTCATTTTCTGAACGTGAATGATTTCGCAAAACGCATTAAATTTATTAATTGATATTAATATTTAATAAATGAAAATGACAAGCGTGTTTATTTGGTTCCAACGAAGTGTGATTTACGTGTCTCCCTTTAATCAGATGTAACGCGCATCTTCCGTATGTCACACTTGCCTAGCAACCGGATTCGATGAGCGTCAACATGAAGGAGGATCAAATAAATTTTGAAAAAAAAAAAATTAAAAACAATCGTGCATCCACGTGAGTCGATTAACACGAACTCGTTTCCTCGTTGAATCTCTTTAACAAAATTTCCGTCACTCCCTGGGATTTGTGCCCGAGGAAACTGTCGAGAAAAAAGAAAAGACATGAAAAAAAAGAATCAAGAAAATTTCTGAAGCAACGGATATGAGAGCGTAATTATTTCTTGTCGGATGCATTGAAAAAAGAGCAGATTTTCGCGTGTCTGATACAACTAAAATGGCAAATAATTAATCCTCATTGGGATTTAAATTGAAAAAAGAAAAAAAGGTTGGGGTAAAAGTGAAGGAACGATTGAAAACAGATATTTTTATTCTACGACAATTATAAATGTTCTCGTCGTAAATTCGTCCTGCGATATCAATATTAATAAATGTTAATAACGACGGGTTTTGTTTGGCTACAAACTACAGTCTCGCTTGCTGGTAATTTCTCTACGTATCTCTTCTTATCTTCTCGCCTTCAAGTTCTATTCAGTCCACTTACTACCGCATGCATTGGCGAGATCGCAGGCAATGGGTTTACGATGAGAACATTTGAATAAAAAGAAAAGAAAGAAAAAAGAACCCTTAACTCTAACGGCTATTGTATT
This sequence comes from Calameuta pygmaea, assembly GCA_031762395.1. Classification (NCBI taxonomy): domain Eukaryota; kingdom Metazoa; phylum Arthropoda; class Insecta; order Hymenoptera; family Cephidae; genus Calameuta; species Calameuta pygmaea. Next base: position 2,401,012 of record JASANN010000352.1, on the reverse strand, counting down.
AAGGAACTAATGTATTTTTTCTTCTTTTGTATATTGGATTGGATTGTAACACAATGAATGAAAAACTGAAACCCACACGATCTTACTTCTTGGATGGATATAATACACGGTTCGTGCTTGACGATGGGATGAGATGGAATGCATTATTGGATGGATTTTGTATGGAGCAATAAAAATTGTAAAAGAGGATATAGAAAAAAAAAAAATGATAAATCGAGTGGCGCAGTGGAAGTAATCGGACTATTCAGGATACGTCGAAGAGGAAATTCAGGAAAACCGGGATCCTTCAAACAGGAGACGCATTCCATTCAAAGGATTCTCGATTAGCTGGATTTTCATCGGGACACGTACGGCAAAGTCCATTTCACGCACGCCTTCCTGGATAATCGAAGCGTTTACCATTCTCTATCTCTAGTCGAGTTACACACTCCTCCTCTTCACGAACAATGTCAAAAAAAAACCAAAATGTAAACAGACTTAACGGCAGAGAATGTTTCTCGACTCCTACGGACGTCGTCCTCGTCCTCGTCATCGTCCTCCTCGTCGCCGTCGTCGCGCTTCAGTGAAATGTTGGCTCTCGCGATTTTTGAATATTCCATCGCGTCTTCTCTCTCTCTCTCTCTCTCCCTCTCTCCCCCCCCCCCCCCCCCTCTTTTTCTCATTCTCTCTCTAACCTTTTGTGTGTCATTCAAAGGATATTTTCCTCATTCTCTCTCTTTTACTTTTAATTGTAATACATTAACAACAGTTTACGTGATTACTTGGCGCATGTATAATCGTACCCGATCAACAGGAACAAAGAGAAGAACTCATCGAAAGTTTATTAATGAGTGGTCCTGTTAATAAAAAAAAAAAAGTGCAGTACGAAGAGAATCAGTCGAGAACCATTTACGCGTTTCTTAATAAATTCTTATTAGTTTAATCGTGCGTTGAGTGTAATTAAATCGGTGTATTAAATAAGCGGTGCATCGTAATTCCAATTTAATTAATGAGAGCCATCTCGCTGGATGCTATTAAATGAAGGATTTACGCGGCGGCAGACACAAGAGGATTTATACGAGATGAAATCACTGTTTGACGAATTTCATATACTGCGGAAAAAAAAGAACGGACTGTCTTGATTTATCTATGTACGTTCCTACTACTTTCTCTATTTCTCTGTGGGAAGCAACGGAGAGGAAAAGAAACAGTAAACGAACGTGTAACAGAATTTATTTGGGATTCGGATGCCTCGCGGGATTTATTATACGCGCACGTGGAGGATTCTTGGATCTGGATAAATTTACTGGATCATTTCATTTGGGGATTTGGTCGAGATGGATACAAGTCGCACGGACGCAATGCTATAAATATATCTATTTCGATGGACATTTGGATGGATTCGGATTCGGATGGATTTCTGCTGTCTCACATACATAGGGTTCACGGAACAAAAATATGACTTCACTAGGTCGTCGCATATGGATTTCCGGAATCGGTGTCTTCGCTTACGATTAGAACGAACAGATTCAGGATCGATACAGGACTATAATGGTGTCTATTGGATAATTTCATTTCTCATCATGGCTCTGAACAAAATAAGAGAACTCGGATTGCTTGGATCTTGTACCAAAAGGTATTTCAACACAGGTTCTTATACATTCAAAGGTACACTATATAATTATTTTGCATGCTTTGCTTTTAAGTTTGTCATTATGCATTTAAACTGGGTTTTTTTTTAACTTTATTGGCAATCAAATTCTTGCACTGGTGACAAGTCTTTGGCTTGAACTCGTAAAGTTTTACGTACATTAGGCCTAGTAGCGCATTTCTGAATGTCTTCCTGCAAATTTTCTGACAATTTGTAAATTCAACTTTTTTTTATGTCATCTACTAAATGCACTGACTGACTTCTTCCTACTCACATAGTTAATAATGTATTGAAACTCTACGACGCTAGAAATCCATGGCATGGGTGGCAATGGATATGGTTATCCATTTATGTGCTTCTAATTGGATTTACCTAGGGGGATCTTGACCTGTGGAAATTTATCTGACTAACAAAGTGGTGGGTTTTTTTGACTTTACGAATATTACTCTGGCATGGGTATAAATTAATTATGAGGGGTATATTGAAGTAACGGGAGGTGAAATTTAATATACGAGGAAGATTAATTAATGTTATTTACTCTTTTATTATATTACAATTATTGTTACACTTGGCACGTATAATAATGTTTAGTTACATGTTTGCAAATGATCAATTATAATTTCACATTAGTGAATCACAGACAGTTCATAAAGAGCATCGATTTGGTACGTTTAACAGCATCTTTATTGTTACGTTTCTACGTATAATAATACACAGAGAATATCGTACATCGTGATATAGAGTTCGTAATTCTGTGAAAGAATACAGTGCTGTTTATTGGAATTCTCAATCCTCTGCTATTTGTTCCACCGCTTACAATGAATCATTCATCCGTGTCATCCTAATTTTCTATAACTTTTTCCTGTTTAAATATGACCTTTGCTTTCCTTACCTCAGTTTGCTCCATTTTTTTTAGACAAATAAAAGTTAATAATAAAAATAAACGAATATTATGCATTCTCTTTAATCTCCACTACCCTTTGCGACGAGAGATGCTAAATATTGTATTTAAGGGAGGGATATTAAAAAAGAGGACAAAAAAATGTGAGAAATATTTCTTTATTGATTCGAAGCACGTGAAATTACGAATTAAAATAATTACGCAGTGAACTTGAAGAATGAGTAAGAAAAGTTGTGTATTAAGGCGCGTGTACGGCTCATTACGTAAATTAATTATAAGTTATAAATTCCATAGTAAGAGGAACAGGTCATCCTGTAAAAGTGCATTAACCTTTGAGGGATGACATTCCCGCCCTCATTATCTCATCCACCAGAAGTAAATTACTAGCGATGACGGTACTGAAACATAAAAATAATAATCTAATTTTAGAAAAAACTTGATTGGATTTTTTGATTTTATCCGAAGTAATTGACACTTACCAGGAATTAATTATCTGTTTCTTCACCACGTAATTATCAAAGATACCGGCATCTGCGGGTTTCAGTGCTTCTCCGGATGACAAGTCCAATCCTACAGCTTCACCAAGAGCTGTGCTTTCCTCGAACAATTTGACAATAGTATCTTGGGAATCGAACCCGCTGTTTATGGCTATAAAACAATCGGGCAATTAGAAACAGTTTTGATTATATGCCAAGTTCGCTTTACTTACCAAGTGTCTTCGGAATGATAAGTAGAGCTTCGGCATAAGCCTGAACACCGAGACGCAGTTTTCCTTTGACTTCTTCCTTAAAACGCTGCAATGCTTGACTGGCTGCCACCTCAAATGCACCTGCACCAGGAATCACGGCGCGATCATCAATGGCATTCTTGATAGCGCGCAAGCCATCTCGAACAGCATCCTTCAGCTGCACCAACGTGTACTTATTGGGTCCCTGTAAAGTAATACAAAAACAATTACAATTGTATGATTTATATTTCCCCGACCGGTAAATATTTATTCGCATTAATGTACCAAATTTTTACCTTCAGAAGAATGGTTACTGAATTTGGTTTCTTACAATCTTCTACGAAAGTGTATTTGGTCTCTCCCTGTAAGAAAATTGAAATAGTGTCATTATTTCTTGATTTTTAATGACAGCCAATGCAGATTCTTATACAAATTCCTTAAAAGGGGTAAATTTTTAATTTGGATTCAATACTCGATCATAGATCTGGAGAACGACTTACCAATACATGTTCGTATACGAGTCCAGCCCATCCAAGATGTTCCTCTTGTAAATCGTCTACTGAATTCATGGCAACACCACCACACGCAAGTGCTAAACGTTCCATATTTCGTCGTTTGGCACGACGTAAAGCCATTATATTTTCCTTAGCAAGCATATCTAGGGATGGTGGGTCAATGCCCTTCTGATTTATAATGACAAATGACTTGTCCGTTCCATCGCATAGTTTTTTTTTCAATTCGATGATTTTCTTCACACGATTGTCAATGAATTCACGTTCAGCAGCAACAAGCTTCTCGCGCTCTTCTGCAGTCTTGTAAAAGAATCCACTATTTACCTGAAATAGTATAGATTTTATATTTTTATCATAAGACCTGCCATTTGATTTAGAAAATAATCATTTAAAGTAAGAAATATAAGGCCATTTAAAACCTATTGCTATTACGTACTTCACTTTTTTCATACTCTAAGCTGACATTGCAGGTTAGAATATAAGCATTTTCAAGCCTCTTTGGCATATCTGGATGTCTGGAACCATGATCCATAACAATTCCACGAATCAAAGTGGTATCTGCTGCTGTTCTGTGTTGCATTTCCATAAGCTCAACCATGTGTAAATCAATTTGCTGATCACCCTGCTTAATAGCCAAAACTGCCTCTACACAGACGTCTGTGAGTTTATCAGCCAGGCTAGGATGCACTTTAGTTCGAAGGGATGTTTTTGCAACATCCAAAAGACCCTCCTTAGTTGGCTCAATGGGAATCTTCAAAGAGTCTAAAACTTCAATCGTCTTGGCTCTTGCAAGATCAAAGCCCTCAGTAAGTACTCTTGGATGAAGACCCTCTGAGATATACAGGTCAGCTTGTTTCAAAAGCTCTCCAATGACAAGAACGGTACTAGTTGTACCATCTCCAGTCATATCATCTTGGGCAGTAGATGCTCGTGCAATAAGGGATGCAGTTGGATGTTGAATTTGCATCTCATGCAAGAGTACATTGCCATCCTTAGTGATTTTAATATCACCAGCTCCAGAAACCAGCCTAATAAAATAAAGGAGCACAGCATTCAATTTCTATTTTGTTTGATAAAATTTTCCACATGTATATACGCTTGTGTAACAGTAAGTCATCATGCTTTAAACAATGGATACACATGACTGCGAAGCATCGTGGGTGTATGGGCGGTACATGACATGTCCTTATAAGGAGACATTTTTCATTACATTTTGACAATCTTTTTTACCACATAGAATTTTTAAAAACTCCAATATCCAACATGGTTAACGTATAAATAATTAGTACCATCCAAATATTTAAGTTCAATGATTAAATGTCGTGACGACCGGCAAATCGTATGAACCCATGTGTACACTTACATTTTCATAGTTCCTTTTGGACCCAAATTTGTCTTCATTACATCTTGAATACCTTTCGCTGCTGAGATATTGACGGCCAGAGCTTGTGCAGCTCTGGCGAATTCAGCTTTCGGATTTAATAGACTAATTGCTGCCATTTTTCACGTAATTCTCACGAAATTCAGAAAAATCAACTAACGTGAACCACACCGTTTCGAGAAACAATGCCAGAGCCTTCTAGAGTCCCAATACAGAACACCTCACGAGAGGTTTTCATGAACAGAAACAAGCAACTACAGATGATGAAACTCGAAACGGTATTGGCTGTTGCAGAAGTGATAATTTTAAAGGACCAATCGGAAGTTCTCACAGCTATTAATTTCTGCTCATGAAAATTAAACTTTAAATGAGTATCAATTATTTAGAAATTCTCCATATAAACTTCTAAATATTTTCCCAATAAAAAAAAAGAAAAATAAAAAAAGGAAAAAAATCTCAAAAATATATTGTGGTTTCAGTGTACGCAAATCTCATTCCAGTATCATTTATTTCTGTACAAAAATTGCAATATAACACTACAGGTAATAAAGTTGCTCTATATTTAAATACAATGACCATTTCCATTGATGTTTCTTAATTTTGCTGTGCATCATAGCAACTGACCAACGAGTACACCTTGCAAATCTTCCACACAGGAATCCATAATAAAGTTCAATAACATTTATCTCAGATGTACGATTAATGATTATAGTCATTATTGATCAATTCCCTCTTCCTTTTTGTGCTGCATACAGTATCTTCGCTGTAATTCTTCCTCCATTGCTTCCAATTGTTCTCTACTTTGTTCTTGTGTCATTTGTTCCATCAGTTCATGATTGTAGGTTGAGTGAAGCATTAATGCAAGCACACCTGCTCGCGTAGCCATATTAGATCTGATCTGTCGTTCCTGTTCAACAAGCTCATCAATTTTTAACCATTGCCTAACCCTCTCCATATCAATTTCAGCTCTTCGTAGCTTCTCCCAGACGTAGTGTTTAACGCAACTTTTTTTTGGAACTCGACAAAACTCGCCAGTCATATCGAAGACGTTTGTCACCAGTGGACAGCCGCATACTTCAGTATCACTAATTTTCGGATCCTTACAGTGTTCAGGACACAAAACACGTAAACGTTTGCAATAAGTCTTATTAACAGGATTATAGAAGTCACAAAACATTACTTGACCCTCTATACGTGTCTTAAAAATGGAGCCGAATGATGCTTGAGATTCATACTGAAAGTAAAACAATTTTATTATAAAGGATTAATGGAGTATTATAGCAGGATATACTATAACAAATGGTTTGTACCTTGTTGAAACATTTCTCCATGTGTTTAATAGCTGTTCTAGAATGTATTTCGTGACCACATGTTATGCAGTACATACTCATTTCAGTATCGTCGTTGTCATCGACTTCTGCTTTAGGATCTATTACAGCATGTCTTGCGCGCTCTACTATTCTATCCAATTCTATATGTCGCTTATCCAGTTCCTGGAGAATTCTTCTAACATCGTGTTGTTGTTTTCTTACTGATTCCAAAGCTCTTCTGTTGTTCTGCTCTGCTACACAAGGTGTTAAGGACCATTCTTGAATTCGCTGTGGTAACACTTGATAAATTCTGTTGGTAGCCAGTTTCATTCCACACTCATCTGAACAGTATTTACTTCCTGGACGAGACTGTTTCGTGCAGGCTGGACCGTAACAATGTCTTGGTAATTCAAGATGTTCATTTCTTTCATTGCTTGAATCTCTTTTGCGTTTTCTACCAGGTTTTGAAATTTTGTTTGTATTTTTTGGAGATTTCAATGGACCACCTATTGTACGACATGTTCTCAGAGCGCATTTAAGTTTCAGTCTTACAGAGGGACCAAATTTTTTAAGATGCCTGAAAACAATGTAAAATAATCTTGAATGTTTAGAAGCAATTAAATAAAAAATATTTATTCTACCTGCAGGCATCACATTTGCCACAATTATCCGACCGAAGACAACCAGAACATTCTCCACATCTTTTTGAAGATTTTTTTACAGCTGTTGGATCCCAAGGTGCGTCGTACTCATACCTATGAGCACGCTCTTTTTCTTTGTATTTTTTATATTTTCTTTCATCTGGATCCAATTTTCGTGGTTTATAACGTGTGACTAGTGTTGGATCTTCTTCACGACATCGCTTTTTTGTATGAAGATAACGATTAATAAATTCATTTTAATTTTACTGTTGTGAAAGTTAATAAGTTATATCAACCTAACGTTAATAATATGAATACAAGTTCAGTTAATACATACAACACAAAAGAACTGCTTGATATGCTTTGCATCCTTCTCAGTAATATTTATACAATCCCCATGATACCATTCTTCACATGCATCGCATCCTCTATAAATATTTACAGAATAATAATCAATATTGAATTAAGTAACAATTACTATAAAGTATATCTACATTTTAGTGAAGCTTACATCATAAATCGAGAGCTGTCTGAACTACGACATATACAATATGCCTGTCCATCTTGTTTAAGAAGTGTAGCAATTTTGCTTTTTCTCTCTGGTAGCATAAACTGCTTTGCAATTTCTTCTTTCTAAAATAATATGTTTTAAAAGTTCATTTCATCTAAAAATAAAATTCTTCAAAATGTTTACAGTTTGCAAAGAGAAACCTTTCTCATGTTATAAATATAAATAAAACAAAATTTATTGTAACCTTTTAAGTGATTGTAATATAAATATATAACAATCTACTTATTAAATTTTAACGGTCACTTGGGGTCACAATATGACAGTGACATCAATGTAATCACAGTGACCCCAATATAGCGTAATTCTTATGGAAGCTCTACCCAAGTGTAACCACTAATAGTTAAATATTAGAAGACTCTTCATTATCAGATACAATAAATAATAACAAATTGGTACCATTGCAAAGTATACAGAATTCATATATCCTTATACACTTACCGAAAGACCATGACGCCGTTTATCACTCATGATTAAGCTAAGTAATGTTAACAGCAGAACAAAATAGGTCTGGTGAAACAGATTTATCGAAAAAACTAAGAATGAGTAGAGATATTGTCATTCAGCCGAGGAAGGAAATCCTAGCAGTGAGTCTGGGAATAGGACTCCGTCGATAATGCATATCCCGTCGTATCCGAGATCAATTTGATCATGAACATGTCCTACTTTCCTTTCCTTTCCTTATGGCTGACTCCTCAAATGAGGAGATGTGCCAGATCGTGAACATGTAGCTTGGCGGGCAGAGGTTCTCCGCCAGAGATCGGTAGGGAGATGCAAAACGCTACGATTTGAGACGATACCAAGAGCATGGCGCTAAATCGTAGCGGCGAATCTGGAAGTAGGATTTTGTGATCATCGCCTCCGTCGACAATACGAATTCCGTCGTAGCCGAGCGAAACGTGAACACGAAGCTGTAACTTGGCGAGCAGAGTTTCTCCGCTACCTCTCCCCTGGTTCCCAAAGCAACCCTTAGAACGAGACCAGGAACTACAGAACTTCTCCAGAACTATTGAAAAAGCCTATTATTGAAGCATTTTTGATACATTCTTAAGAAAGTGCGGTACCAACATGACATCATGTAGGGCCTTAATTTTTGAAAAATGTTGCATAAATAGACAAAAAGAAATAAGAAGAAGAAGGAATAAGAGAAAACGAAAAAAATTAGTTGCAGGGAAATATTGAAAATTCGAAAAACTGAATAAAGCTTTCCAAATACTACTAAAAACGATTGGATCTTGATTTACTTTCACAATTTACTCAAAATATAAAATCGAGGCTAAATCGAAACCTCGCAGAATATACGGAGTAGATAACAATTGAATTGAAATTGTAGAATATCGAAAATGAATTACGTTCAAATAGAAATATTATTAAATTAGGTGTTTCGAACATTAAAATAATTAAATAAATCAATAAAGTAAAATATTAACACTTCGAAATCGGAAATTTTGAGCAAGCATATTTAGAAGTACTGGAAGTTGCTTAAAATTGTGTGCGCGCAAATCCGTCGCGCAGGGCTCGGTTAGTGGGAGCAGGCGAAGAGTGGGGGGAGCGCTTGAGGCAGCGCCCGGACCCTCAGCGCTCATTCTTTCTCGAGCCGGTCTTCTATACTGGTCTCTTGGAAACAACCCCTCTTATAGATTTCCAACCTTCCTCTCTTTCTATACCTGATTCTCCTTTACTTATTATTTCTTTATCTTTCGTTCTTTACTTCCTTATTTATCTATTTCCTTAACTAATCTCTATCTTTATACCCTCTATTCTTTACTTTTCTACTTCTTTATTTCTATCTTTCTTTCTGTCTTCTCGTTTCACTCTGTTCCCTCTCACTTTTTATTGTGCTTGTCTTACATTTCCTATTTCCTTAGTCGGGTTGAGCATAATCATTCGAGTAGTCATATAAGGGTAGTCACCCTATTAGTGCAGCTACACGTATAGACCATGGTGTCGGGGGTTGCCCTTCCGCCTCATCCGCTGAGCTTGCTCAGTGGGTCGGGCC
>JASANN010000352.1:2346088-2389937 GCA_031762395.1 Calameuta pygmaea | reverse complement strand
GAGAACCTCTGCCCGCCAAGCTACAGGTTCGTGTTCACGTTTCGCTCGGCTACGACGGGATATGCATTATCGACGGAAGCGGTGATCACAAAATCCTACTCCTGGTCTCGCCACTAAGATTTAGCGCCATGTTTTTGGTATCGCCTAAAACCGTAGCGTTGTGCATCTCAGCTCCTAGTATTATTGCTGACCAGCTGGCAATTGTCAAAGATATACGACTGGAATCATGGAGGGTGATAGAAGAACCGCTGGAGATTCCCAGTTTATATCATTTCAAGATTTTTCACCTATAAATCATCCCGACTCTGGAGGGCAGGCTCAGTTAAATCTGGGAGCTTCGGATCATCAAAATTTTGGCAATATAAATAATGACTCAGTTGGAGTTGGTATCATCGAAGACCTCCATGGGATGCCTGACAAGACAGAAGGTTGGTTTTTTGTAAATTAAATTGTATTTGTGTATAATTAGATTGTAACTATAAATATTTTATTTATGTTACTTATTAGTAACATAATTTTAAATTATATTACAGCTCCTGCAGCAAGAAATTTTTGGACCATCGAATATTATCAAAAATTCTTTGATGTGAACACAAATGATGTTGTGGAACGTATAAAGCGGTCTATGATTCCTCATGGTGTTGACAATTATTGGGAAACGCACATTCGACCTAAGCCAGATCTTTATGGACCATTCTGGATATGTGTCACTTTAGTATTTTCCATAGCCATCAGTGGAAACATGGCTAATTATTTGCAAACAGCCAATTCCAGTAATTATCATTGGAGATATGAATTTCATCTGGTGTCATATGCAGCCACAGCTATTTTTCTTTATGCTTGGCTTTTACCACTTGCGCTATGGGCTGTACTTAAATGGACTAGTAGTCCACCAAATATGGAAGAAGAGCTCATAGAGGTACAATTTTCTATTAATAATATCAGTGAAATCAATTATTACATTGAGTATATCCAATACAATATTTTTATGAGCAGGATAACAAAACTCCAGGAATACTCGCACTCCTTTGCCTTTATGGATACTCATTGGCAATTTATATCCCAGTTGCATTTCTATGGACGATACAAATTGGCTGGTTGCGATGGTCCTTAGTTGGTATTGCAGCCCTATTATCTGGAGGAGTTCTACTGAGATCTCTGTCACCAGTAATTGCAGGTGAAGAAAACATTTAATTATCATTACCAAAGTAACTCAACTAATATCTTACTTTCGATCTTTTAGGAAAGCATAAACTAATCTACATTACAGTTATTCTCGGAATGCACCTGTTACTCGCAGCAGGATTTATGCTATATTTCTTCCATGTGCCATCTAAAAATGTCACAATACCAATATCACCAATAGTATCTACAGTCCGACCTACAGTCTCTGCTACATTAAATTCAATTATTAATAAAACTGCACCAAACGTACAGTGAATTGAAACTTGTAAAATTTGCATATCTCTACATAGCATTCCTAAAATTCCCATATTGGCAATTTCCCATATTTATATTGTACTATAAACTAATGTCTAAGGAAACGACTAAAGAAATAAACCAAAATTACGATACATTGATATCAATTAATTACCACGAATCACAATGATTCCAGTCCAACCTGTGGATGGAGAATATAAAAAGAAAAACACTTATAAGCTTAAATAAAAGAAACAACTATCCAAAACAGAGGAAGCTCGACTAAGGACAGAATAGGAAAAACTGGAGATTGGTTGATTTATTCAGCCCTACATTAAAATAGGGACGTGTTACATCAACACAACACATATCCACATTATAAATCTCCATTACGCTTTTACATAATAATCGTAATTGATTATTATCCGAAATATAATAGATTATTTAAATTATCAATCGTACATAATTTATTAATATATTATTCATTCCATTAACCAATGTGACAAAAAGGCAACATTCATTTTGTAGTAGTAGGTATCGTTATGTTATTATCATCAATGTATTAATACCGTAACAATAGTAATTTGTTTAATTGTTATTATTAGTAAATAGACAGTGTTAATTAGATGCGATGAATATATTACGCGGATTACCATTGGATCCTTTCACGAGCCACGCAAGACGGACTGCCACATCTTATTTTAAATTGTTCCACTGTCTACACTATGCGTTTCTCATTAATAATTTCTATTGTCTGTTTCTACGCTCGTTACATACATATAACGCGAAACTAAAAACTTGAAAGATGGGGCGATAAAATTGTAAAAATAAAAGAAAGTAAAGAGCCATTAGTAAAATCGAGTTGGCAGCCATAATGGATTCGTAACCGCGAAAGAACAAAGTTCTCCATGGACACGACCGATTTCCACGTTAATTTATAAAGCTGTATAAAGTACGAAAGTTCTACGTTCAAAAGCCCATATTACGGCCTCTAAAATAAAGCCGTGTCCTTCCTTGGAACGACACGTAAGAATGGTAATCGTGTAATCATTTATCCAAGTAAGCGAATGCGTGCGGACACAAAAAACAAACTGTAGTGCCGTAAGATTCGAAAACATCAAAAAGTGCCTAAATAATCGTTAAGGTAAAGAAAGGACTCGAAAATAATATATCTATACTTCACGAATAAAGAATCAAGACAGACATTATCACGGTTTCGCAAGAAATCGGAGTATTCCTTACCTTTCAATCAAATTACCAAGAGATAAAATATATCCGCACTCCATTTTCATACCCAGGGCTAAACTATAGTTCGTGGCTCAACGTCATCTAAAAATTATGAGATTTTTTGGCAAGTGCCCCACAACGACTTGGTCCAACGTGTTTTCTTTCATATTTTTTGTTCTTCAATTTTCATATGTATATAATATATATAGATTTATATAACATACAGTCAAAATTACAAATAGGCAGGAGAGCACGAGTAGTAACCCCACGAAATACTATACCGAATTACAAAAATTCTATTTATAGAATTATCTCGTTACTCTTTTGTCATGCTCGATTTTCAGCAACTTTTGTCTATTACTCTTTCTTATACAAATACACGTTACGCTAAGCTCTACGGCCTAGATGAATTGTACATATAAATATACGAACGTACATAGGATTGCACATTCAGTATATACCTATAGAGCAGGGATATCATTTTCCATGGTAGCAGTAGTGTAGTTAGATAGCAACAATAGTAATAGTAATAGTAATAGCAATAGTAGTAGTAGCAGTAGTAGTAGTAGTAGTAGTAGTAGTAGTAGTAGTAGTAGTAGTAGTAGTAGTAGTAGTAGTAGTAGTAGTAGTAGTGGTAGAGTAATGATAGCAGTAGTAATGACAATAATAACAATAATAATAATAGAAGTAGTGGTAGTAGTATTAGCAGTGATGATGAATATTAATAATAATATTAAGTAATAATTAATTAATCGTTATTTACAGTGAAGTTGTGCCATTAGGAATACCACGATGTATATATACAGAGATACACATATATAGGGTTTCATAAACAAATATACATATAAATATATACACACACATATGAGAATTACGTGTGTATATATAAATATCGTTGAATATACGTATATGTATATATACAATATATATAATATATTCTCATATAGTTATTTATGTTTACCCTGGTTTTTATCAATTGTGTCGCGTTAGTAGTACAGTAATAACGTACATAAAAATGCGCCGTACGTTAATTCAATCGAACTGCTAAAGTCTCTAATAATCATCATCGTCATCATCTACACGATATACAATTGTAGGTTGATTATTCAGTCGCATATATATATATATATCTATGTATTTCGAAAATGGCTGAGCCTATGTTTCAAAGTTTCGAGTAACGTTTAAATCAGTTTGAAAATATGTAACCGTCACGACTCTTATCTCAAAGTAAATCTAGTCTTACGATATTCTCATTCCACCTCGCTTTATGCACAAGATATCTCTGTTCCGTTGTTACGCAATTTCTTACGCAACGCATTCTCGCAATTTTTCCAACCGTCACGCGTCACTCGTACTCTCGCTACCTACCTTGCGCGCAACTATCGTAGTGGCATTATTTTTAAGTGTCTCTCCTATGGGTCTGAAAGAAAAAAAAATAAATCAAGAAACTCCTCTAACACGATAATTTCGTTTCCGAATTGTTGAATTTCTTAATTCACGTTCACTTGCGTTTGCAAGAATTTGCTACTAGTAGACTTTAGTGGACTAATTTAAATTTAGCGTCTTTCCAAATTAGCTTTAACTCTTCCATACGAGAGATTACTAATTCAAGGATTAGGAACGATCGTTATAGCTACCACGTACCAACCTTCGAAACGGGTCATACATTTTTGATATGTTATTTTGTAAAGACGAGAAACGGACTGGGCCCACCTATAATTTTGTGGATCGGTGTACGATCGATCAGTCGACGATGAATGATATGTGTTAAAATAAAACAAAGGACTTTTGGGAAAGATTCTCTTTGTAGACGGAAAGACTACAAAAAATGGTGAAGACCTTCCAAGACAACGGGTATGTCGAGAAGTCGTCTTTAAAGATGTCTTAAAGACAACTTCAGTGCCGTTGGAGTCCTTAGAGACAACTTGTGGATATTATGCGTTGTCTGGGTTGACGCTAGTGGAGAAAATAAATATTTAAAAAAGATTTCAAAAATAAAAGCAAGCTCAATTTTCATATTTCACTTTTTTGGTACGTGACAAGTATTTTCATTTATTATGATTACGTAGCTTTTTTTTCATTGTAGGATACCGCGATGTGGCAAGTAATCAAAAGAAAAAATCAAAGAAAAGAACAGGAAAATCAGTTAATTCGTAATGTGACCTCAGATTAACGTTATTTGATTTCTCGTCAACATTTTCGTCTGCTTTGCTCTGCTTCGGTTAGCCTTAATGTAATCCTATATATATGTTTTATGTACAGAGAGATTTCACTTTATTTTTTAACGTATATTAACAGTCGAGCTTTTTTATGGCATTATATTCTCACAGTACACGGAGCCACCGAATTTGCGTGATGCGCAATATACCCAAATTAGTCGTACGCGCACGGATAATACACAGCATTGTTATAAATAGGTACAAATCGATCGGGCTCAGATAATATATTTGATTAAATATCCAAAAGGGACCAAAATGACGTATAGATAGCAATAGTAGTAGTAATAGTAGTAATGGTAGTAGTAGTAGTAGTAACATGGGATAATAGTGGATTATGACAGTGTATATAATGGATAATGGGCTTGTATGACGTAAAATGACAAGAATGAGGTAAACAATGAAAAAAATAAATAAAAAAAGAAAACAACAATGACAATAAAGACATTCGCGTTGTACCGTTCAAATGCTCGAGAACCCAACGGTGAACGTCGGTACTCGCGCATATATTTTTTATTATCATCTAACATAACGTTGTTGTTATTGTTGCTGGTTGATTGGTCGACGGTTGGTAGTGTGTTTGTTCTTTTTGTTCAATATTTTACGTTCCACCGTTATGTCACGCTTCAATCTCTCGCTCATTTGTTTTCAATATTTTCTCTCAAATATATATGTATGTCTCGCCACTTCGAAAATATCACACTTCCCGAAGCTTGATTGATCACCTTAAGCATTAGTCTTTAGTATTTGATTATACTACAGTAATATACAGAAAACCATGTTCTTGCCGACGTCACGCGGTAGCCACTATCGTCCCATCCTGCGACACGACGATCGAATGAAGATTGAAAATACTAATTTTTTCATTTTTCGTTCTCTTCTCGCAACGCTAAATCAAGCGGGGTCAAACAGATAGCGGCGTCTGCGTGTCGCGCGGCGAATTAATTACAAGTACACTAAATATAATCAGCCCATGTATTAAAATATAAATGTCAATTAGATTTTTCAAAATATCTCCCCCCCCCCCCCCCCCCGATATCATGTGAATTAAATTTAAACCACATTAAGTATAAGTCGTCACCAATTAATAAGAGCCCCTAAAAAGAGTCCTGACGCGACATGGTACTAAGATGAATGGTGAGAGGGTCCATTACTTTTTTTTTTTTACACAAGTCCCATCAACTTTCCTATTGAACTTGGACTTGCGTGGAACATCTGACCATCAGCAAGGTACCAGACTCTGTCAATCACTTTACACAGAATTTTGGTAGCCTAGATTTTACAGAAAGTCTCGTTACGGCCGAACACGAGGATCGACGGACAATCGTATTGCTAAAGTCATTGTTTTCACTTGTTAAGCTTTTCCATTTAATTTCCTCTGTTTCTATTTAGCGCGTTCCCTCGATGCGTGCATCGATCGTCATTACATAAATTAAGCTTATGCCAAATTATATTGCATTCGTCAACCTCGTATTTCTCTGTCCAGTTTCGTTTTCTCGAAAATTAGCATAACATTGACGACACGTGGGAACGATCAGACGTCAATCGTGCCCAGACTATTTCTGACATCAAACTAAATCTACTCTCTTTTGTACTTTGCTCGACCTCAGAAATAATTTGTTGCACGACACAGCACGGGAAACGTATTACAAGAAGAATATTATGAACGTAACGTGTGTTGTATACTGTATACGTGGTAATTATATTTTCTCTGTTTAACATTTATGTACCGTTAAGTCGTAATACTTTGAGACAGGCTGACCGCCTGTAGGCTTAAAATCGAACGAGAAACTAAAAAAAAAAAATAAGATAAAGAGGCACGCTCATAAAGAAGCAGCAAAGTTACTCATTAGCCGCGCATTATAAAAATCGGTGTACAGTAAAGATCCACACAATTCAATAATATAATTCCCCTTCAATTGCCATCGTTATCTTCATCGTCCACAATATTAGTATCGCACGGTTAAAAGCAAACGAAATTTCGCAAGGGACGTTTGTTTCTCCCATGATTCATTAAATATATCAACATGATACAGAACGGAAGCCAAAAAGCCAGAGTCAACTTCTAAAGCGATAAGGAAGAAGGAAAAAAAAAAAGAAATACAAACAAAAATGACAAAGAATCATTCAAGACAACGTACCCACGCTACAGGCAAGTCGGTAAAGAACCGTAAAGACAAGACTAAAAGTATCCCTAACGAATTTCCGTGTACAAGTGCGATCTTTAATAATGTTAATTGACAAAAGTTAATGGAACGATATACGTACGGCAAGTGTAACGACAATGATAATTCAAAATTGAGTTGAACGTTACGTCGATTCTCCATCGACAAAAGAAAGTCAATCTAATAACATAGAAAGAGTATGACTGTACAGATGATAAAAAATATACAAAAATGCCAGAGCGCGATACAATGATACGAATGTTTTACGGTACAGTAGTATTGATTAACGATCGTCAGTGATCGTATGGATTGAACAATGATTGGCTGGGGATTGGCTAAAGACGTAAGATAACAACAGTGAACAACCGAAGGGTAGCGGTAGTAACGGCTAAGTATCGCAAACACCTAAATAAAAGTCGCTGTTAAATTACTTCAATTAATTCGTCATCACCCCAAATAGAAGATAGTATAATGATTATTATTTTAACAAATAATAATTACGGCTTAAGAATTCCCATTCGCTATTTCTAGTATCGCTTGAGACAATCCCCCTTTTTTTTTTACCCCTACGTTAACATTCGCTCTTGTCGAATGGCTTGCGTTGAAAACAACCCCAACTGCTCCTTCGTCGGCTCATCTTACACTCGCTACTTGGCGTCTTCCCGTTTTGCAGAGAGAACAACGACAGGAACAACCAAGGATACAGAAGTCCTGCCTCCTCTTAACTGGTTTATTTATAAACCGACTAATCAGCCTCTTCGATTACCGCACAGACCTCGCCATTGAGTTGCCCAACCGAGAGTCGTGATCCTTAACAGGACGGACGAGTCTCTTTTATTTTCCTGATCCAAAGCTTACTTGGTTGCACGAGAAAGAAGCAGCGACTAGGGATCCGAATACGTAACCGTTTCCTTTTCAGAAGCGAAAAGGAACCGAAAAAATAATCTGACGCTTTCAACGCTACGCCATTCGACTCACCGCCGTATATACAGGCAACGCTACGTGACTAATAAAAAATAAACAATACAATATACAGGTAATTCGTACGATCAATAATAATAATAATAATAATAATAATAATAATAGTAATTCTCGTATTTCGTAACCGCAATGACAATATAGCGACGTTACATACGTTATTGACAATGATAATAATAGCAATAATAATAATAATAATCCATACTTGTAATTAATCGATAGTTAAAATACACAAATTATGTATATATTTATATATGGTACAAATACAATATAGTCGTATAGCGTAGTTTTAATGGTAATAAGTTCTGTTAATCCTACAGCCGTATAAAACACCAGTCAGAAAAAAAGTCATTCGCTAACGCACTAATTCTCGTCTCGCAGTTTGATATTATCATTGTAGTAATGCAATCAAAATACGTGATACCATTATCTCGTTTCTTGTTGTTGTAGTCATTAAATTTACCGCCTGAATCGCAATTTTTGTCCGACGCGAATACTATACTATCCCCGTGTTAAAATGCCAATGATAAAAACAAAATTTGTTGTTCACAAAAATTCGAAGTTTGCGTATGCGTATGCGTGTGTATGTATGTATGGGTAAGAGAGGAGTTAAGGTGCGAAAAAAAAATACAAAAATCGATCGATCGCCTATCTACAGAAAATTCGCATCCTAATCGCTAACCAAATTTAGCCATCGAGGTACGACAGAAAGAACGGCCAAAGCTTAAATTTCGAAGCCCGAGAATTGATTGATCGATTATCGAACGACATCGAGAAACACCACGGTTATTAAGGGAAAAAAATATGAAATTAGCATCGACTGACAATATCCTAAGAAACGTCATTCTGCTTCCTGTAATCGCTCTTGTTTTCTAAATATATATATAATATATATATATATATTTTTGTAGTATTTTTTCTTTTTTCTTTTTTTTCGCTCGCTCCCTCACAATTTTTCCGATCATCCGTTCGTTAACGCTACACGCAGAATTTATCCAGTTGGACGCACGACAAAAGCTATAACGAGAACGCGACAAAGAGATATCCCCTTAATTAACGATCAATGGATAATTCAAGGGAAGTCAAATAAAATAATAACGATCGTAACAGTTATTTACGTGATGGGCATGCGACAAAAAGTTAATTCGTTAAAAGACGATAGGATATACGTTGGTCTCTTATGTGTACCTGTATTAATGTTTCCATTGTTGTCTATGAGTACGTATGGGTAATATGTTGTAACGCGTTGACTATATACTTAAAATATACGAATTTATTATACGCACGTAAATCAATAGTCGTACGAGTGATCTGAAAGTTTTTCCATTGTAAACGATTAGCACAGCGTACAGTTATTTAATAGTGAACATCGAAGAACATCGAAGAACAGTCAGACAGTTGAATCGAATCGCCTAGAATCCTAGAGTCGCCAGAGCGTAATAACCTACACGTTAATAATTAATATTCATTAATACGCGAAGGAAGCGTCGGGTGGAATTTCGAAAAAAAAACAAAAAAAAAACGAAATTTCGATCAAATTTTCTTGCCTCTGCAATGGACATAAGAAATTGTCATTTTAAAAGAACAACATCAAAGCGCTATCCCTAGTTCGTTAACCGTTACGAAGAGCCCGATGTTATTCTGAGTGAAGGATGCGCCTTGGAGGGGATGAAAAATATGGTGAAAAAAGGAATAAAAATTTTTCAAAAATTTTCAAACAATCGTACATGCCTTTTTCTTCTTTACTGTACATTAATGCACTGTAAATATTCTGTTATTTGTTCGGATACTTATTCTAGGTTTTTTTTTGTTACGTCTTCCTACTCGTTCTCTCTCTCTCTCTCTCTCTCTCTCTCTCTTTATCCAAGAACTTAACTCTATTTTTTTTTTTTTCATTAATCTGGATATCGCGGACGGTACGTTGCGTGCGTCTATTATGCGAAAATGCCCAGCCTTAGGAAATTTACGACAATGTTCGTTATCGTCGCATTGTCAAAGGGCTGCGCATTCTTATCGAACGTGAAAAATTCATTTCATTCTATCGGGGGACGTGAAGTCAGTCCAATCCCTTTGGATAAAATTGTCAGGAGCTGTCGTACCGAAGGAGACTGAGAGACACGTTACAAAAGGAAAGAAAAACAAGAATAGTTTTAAGATACACGAAGTAAGATTAGAAATCTAAGCCGATGTCGCTAATAATTCACAGAGCACAATATTATCCCACCCCTCTCTACTAACTCCAAAAATATGTTATCTCTCGTTAGCTAAGGTTTTTCCTTTTTTTTTTTTCATTTTTTTTTCTTCTTCTTTACTCATTTACCTCTTATTATCCTTTACTTACACGGTAGTTATATATCTCGACTATGTCCCACCCTCCCAGCCTCAAACTGGTAAAAAAAAAAGAAGATTACTACGCGATGAAATATTAAACCCCTAAAATCCATCTAATGTAATATAATTCATTGATTAGTCATAATCGTAGACAATATATTTTCGGCCCTCTTTTAATTCACAAAAAAATCCCACACCAAGATCCACACACTGTAATACAATAATCGTACGCGACCCGCCCCCTTATCAGTTCTGAATTTACGTAGTTATCGCAAACTTTGTCCGACACCAAATCTCTATCTCCAGTGCAAAATCACACGATGTCTGAAAATTTTTTTTAGCCACAATTACTCGTCGCATTCGTTGATAAAACAGAGTTACGTTACAACATAAGTTCGCCGACCTTATCACCACGATAAACTTTACCCTCAGATCTGTCGTTTCTTTTTTTTTCCTTTTCATTTTACAACAACCTCTTCCCAAATCGTCTTTTCTATTCTCAGCCAAAATTTGACACAATCCCGTCGACATTTTAGGCACTACACCTATATACCTACGAATATCCCCCAAATACGATAAGATAACTATGTACAAATTTTGAAAATGATTAAAAATAATCTCCACTCGTGTACACGGAACACAGAACATATATATATATATATATATATCCTTTCTTTTTTCAGTGAGCAAGCTACGTGTATAAAAAGTGAAGAGCTTTGCGCCAGGACGCATTGTCATAGAACACGATATATAATATAATAATACAATACAATAATATAACGAAGTTCACGCATTATATCAGTTGTTGCATTATGTTATACTATATTATATATCCGCCATGCGCCCAAAAACTTCACCATCTTGTATAGACCTAACGCGATTAAAGTTATTAATTGCTGATCGCGAGCCTCAGCATTAATTACACTAATTATCGTTATTACGTTAGTAAAATATCACAACTAGAACCATCGATACAATTACGTTACTTTGCTGGGCTTTTTTTTTTTTTTTCTTTAATCATACCCGTTATCCATTATTAAACTACAGAGCTTAGTTAGCTGTTACTCGTAATTAGATAGTCCCTTTCTGGTGTGTGTCTCGTTAGATCGTAAACGTCAATGATTAAATAAGAAAATATTTAGTTAATTCGTATAAGTAACATATCAGTGACTCTGAGTGACCCCAAACAATATAAATGAAATCACGAGGGACACGTTCGTTCGAAAAGAGTCAACGACGTGTTTGCTTATGAATTTCCAACGCGAAATAAACGTACTATGATACCCAAGCCAGTTATGTTCGTGTTACGTAATATTAAATCTCTTTCCAATTTCTACGCCGTATGGAATAAAAGAAAAGAAATGGTCCAACGAGGAAAGCAACCTTAAACGTATTAATGAAATTTGATTAAAAAACAGCGATTGCGGCCGTAGCGAAGTATACGGCGAAAAGTAATAATGTTAAAGAAGTAAAAGGAAAAGCCACGACTATGATACATATAGTTATCAATGTATATGACGTATCCGGTATCTTGTATAATTTTGCGTATGACTTTTTTAATTACCTCTCTTAAGCCTGTTTCTCATTGTCACGTGCGTACGACGTGCGTGCACATATGCGTACAGTGTATATACCCCGAGGTACGATTAAACGACATACGTGAAAGAGTGAAAATCTAAGGATATGATTTGACAAAGTGAAAAACGAGAATTACCCCAAAAGGAGGGAAAAAAAGGATCTCGTTCGCACCGCAACCGCAATGGACACTATAGATATACGTGGAAGCGTATGAGCGTGTGATTAATGATTTTCTTTTTTTTTTTTTTACTTTCCATTAACGGGATTCGTCATGTATACACTCGATGCGTCGAGATGATTTAAAACCTTGTCACATGTAATTCCGGATGCCAATGTGTCGTGTACGAATATTTGTGACCCATTCGCTCCCTTCGGTAGCGTTACCGATGCCTCTGGCTATAAAATTACTTGATTTTGATAATAAATTTCGACGAAACACGCAACATTTACGATGACTGTAACACCTTACGTTATTAATAATTTTTATCGAAACGCGAACCTAGAACTACGTCACACCTCCCTACGCACAATTACGAATTGAAAATTTAGTTTCGGTTAACTTATAGCCTAGCAATAATATAATATACAATTAATTGTTAAACAGGCACATCGACTTAGTTATATATTCCCGTACGAGATAATAAACACGATCGTTCGCAATCCCATAGATTATGACCGACGAGCGCTTCGCTTTATCCAAATTGATCTAAAGGAAGGCCGCGAATTTCATAAATATACGGGAAAAAAAAAAAACGGACAATCGCTCGACGACGAAAACGTCAAAGAACCGCGTGGACGCGAGAATTATTGGATTTTCCATGAGAATAAAAGAAAGGGGGAAAAAAAAAACGATCACACGAAACGAAAAATTCTCATAGGCTTTTCCCTTAAAACGCTTCAGAATCTCAAGCGCAATAATAATTTTAATTTCGCGGCCGTTTTCCTAGTTTATCGTCGCACAGAGTTTCTTTCTCGAAATTTTTCTCATTCCACAAAAACCACCCTCGTGTAATGCACGTAACGCATCTAAAACTTGACGATATCTATATATCGTATTACTATATATATATATCCTATATTACGTATGTACATTAGAGTTAATATTTCGGACTGGCATTGTCACTCCAATCAACGTGCTCATATCAATCTCGTCCGAATAATATATCTATATATTTATTAATATATATATATATATCTATTTGTAATTATATATACATGTCACGAATATTCAGCAAACAATGCCTAAGCGTCATTCTGTTAAAAAGAAAAAAAAGAAAAAAAGAAAGTGTCAACGCTTAAAAAAATTGTCGACGACGACGGCAAAAACTTCAAGCGGAAGAGAAATAGATGAGAAGTCGCAGAATTGGAAAACCAATCGCGTAGGATTTCGAATGATTATCTTACTAAGTTATATGTACAAATATTAAATTAACTATTTTGACGGATCTGCGCACAATTTTACTTGACGCGCGACAAAAATATCATGGAGTTCCAAATCAGTCGTGTCGATTCCCCACGGTGAAGAAATACAGGGACGAAAGCGTCCGAATTTAACGATTCAATGATTTTTCTTTTGGCTCGACGGAAGAACGCGATTTGACTAAATGAAAATGAAAACGGTAACGAAAATCACTAGGAATCCGTCGATTGGATTAGAACACATTATCGTTATATGTACAAGAAAAAAAAAAAAAGAATTAGGACGACGTGATCATTGAAATTATACACAAGACAAATCATCCCTACACGATGGGGAAACAAACTATTATTATATATAAATCTATACACTCTTCGAAGACTCACGATGGATACGTTTGTTCGTTTCCAATTGAAAACATGTACAATTCTTTGTTTCTACAATGTAACTGATCTTATACATTTTCGTAACTAAGGACCCAATACGTCACGGCTGATTGGGAACTCACGTGCGCACCGAACTTAAAAAGATACATTGTGTACGGCATTGAAGAAATGAAAAAAAAAAAAAAAACAAGTTTGAAATCGATAATACCGACGGGTCACATTTTCTATATAAAACCAGTGATTTTACGTAATTCCATTAGTTGTCTCTCTTGATCAACTTTGCGCACGCGACCCTATCATTTTTGGTCTCCATTTCCTGAACCCCCTCGAGAACCTATCGTTAACGTTGCCTCCATGCAATACACAGTGATGATAATGAGAATAATAATTATCATAATGGCATGAGACACGTGGGGTAGGCAATGAAGTTTAGCGATTTCACAAAGACAGTAATCAATAGTAACGATAAGAGTAGTAGCAATGTAATAATAAATAGTGAGACTATGAAAAAGTCATACTCATTCGTACACCTTGTGAACTATCCGAAGATTATCGAACCTATCTCCTCCGTAATTGTTTATCAACCTAATTACGCGCCTCGTATCGTTCAAGGAACAAGGGGTGAGTCAGCCCTTGTCAACGCAGAAGATCGCAACGGTTCCGTGCCAATACACAAGTGCGATATCGATCCTACGTTATAATATATAATCTGCAAATTTACATACACTTTGTACAATGACGGCGGCGAGGGGAAGTCCGCACCCCTAAAGCTACGATAAACCTGAATAACCCTAACCAAAGGAAAAAGGTTAAAACCCACCTAAACGCAATCCCTCTAACAGTGTGTAGTGTGTGTGTGTTCATGAGTGTACGGGACATTATATTTAGTGGCGCATGCGCAGTGTTGTATATTTGGTTAAATCCCTAGGACAAAATGTAGATAATTATAGAACGAAAAAGAACACCCTTACTGATTATCGCCTTTTCATTGAAACGTGTAATCGTGCATTGATACGTCAATGAGTCACGCTTTCTTAATTCTTCCTTCCCTCTCACACCCATATTTCTCCCACATATCGTCTCTACAAGTTTATATGTTACACCAGGGACGGATGCAGGAGTACGATTTTTAGATTTAAAAAAAAAAGTACCGGCGCGACTTATCGGCGATCAACGTAGATATTCTGGCGAATTTTTATACCCGACCTACGATTTGTTTTGTGTCCTTTAGGGACTGACAGAGAAGAATAAACACAGTTGATAAATCGTCTAAAGATTTAAGTTAAATGAGCATTAAAATAGCGTTGCATGATACGCGATGATGTATCATATGAAGAAATGCAAGAGTTTCTCCGTCAATATAGGATAATGAGGGTAAGAGCGTCGCGACGGACGTCGCCACGTTTTATTCCTCGGTGTGCATGTGTTTGTGTGTTGATGTATAAATATTGTATTTTGCTTCGTTCAGCAAACACACATTTGTCAGCGTCGACAACGCGGTGTGGCCTCTATTTTTTTTTTATCTTTGTATAATCTTAAACTTATTTCCCACTCTTGTATCTCGTGTACCTTTTCTACAATTTAATACGAAAAGACGAGTGTCTGGCCCACTCGGGAAAGGCAACCGCTCGGCCACGTTAATTTCGGTCTTGATTATTAATTATTCGTCCATTCGACACGAGCCAAAAATTCATCGAGCGCCATACCACAGTGGATTTATCATAAATGACAAAGAATTACTATTTACAATTTTTGTACGTTAATCGCCCGTTGAATTTTCGAATTCCGTCGAACACATTGTCCAAGAGCCACTTTTCTTAACTTCCGCTTACACATCTTAGTCGTACCGTACGCAATTATACCTCCTTCGCATTATTTCCTCTTCATTTAAAAATACCCCCAATCCACTCGTGCTTATTCATAGACAAATTTTAGAATAACGTTCCTCGCACGAAACTCATGTCAAATCGAGAAAGAACCATAGACGTGAACATTAGTCGTCATTCTATACAAAAGCAATGAATTAATCCGACAACGGAGTAAGGAACCATTTAGTCACCGATCCCGATATCAAAGCCCAATCGCACGCTGACGTAATATACAAGTGTTGAAAGCGAATGTTCAGACGTGGTATTGTCAATATGACGACTGATAGTAATGATCTTAACACGGGCAGTCATTTAAGAAGAAAGCGAGGCAGCCACGCAGTTGCAGGAAAACAGTTTAGAAAGCTGCACGGGACGGATTGTCGACTTTTCCATGTTTTCAAGGACAATTAAGCGCTGAGCTCCTCGCGAGTCAAGTCTTCTCGCTGCATAGCAGGAGACACTTTAGATGGGTTTGCGTCTTCGCGAAGTGATACTAATCTGTATTTAAGTCTCGCTTGGAAGTATCCATAATATGGTATTATATTGATATATCTTGATCTCCTCGATTTGACTGATGTGCCGGTGGATACGTTTGATCAGCAGGAACGTTATACGGAGGTTCTGCTTTTCGTTTCTCTTGTTACCTTCTTAAATATATCTATAGTGTATGCATTATGTATAATTGGTACGACTTGTCAATTTACTCGGTAAACCACAAACCGGATGGTTGATACTGGTGCTTGGCAGGAGATAGTGGCGCCAAACCGTAGACCGCAGTTGGCTGCATGTGCGCGGGCAGCGGATGCGCCGCGTGGCTGGCCAATAATGGCCGCGCTGAGCTGTGATGTGCAGGCGGTGGCAACGCGCGACTAGAATCATACAACGTTAATGGAGACGAGCTGTAAAAAACGGGATAAGGCGTACATTAGAGAGTTTCCTCAATGATCTAAAAAAGGAAGAGATTATTTTTAAGTCGCCCATACCCTTCGAGAGTATACCCAAGTCTGAAAAGGATATTATGCATGCAAATTCGAACTGTGTAAAGTGATGTGATACATTTTTTTTTAAAACTCTTATCAGTAGCTTGAGTGTACTCATCAGGGTACGAGAGACGTCTAAGCATAATTATACTGTTGTTACTCCTGCCACTAGAAGAAAATAAAGTTTAAATGATGTAACTCAAGTCAAGACGCTACGATTGTGGTATTGTAATTTTGTGACTGATACAATTTATAATTAATGGAATCACTTAGTTGGAAAAAAAATGGCAGGAGTGCTTACTGCTAGTGATATAAGAGACTTACAGGCTCCATCGATGGAGGGGCCTGTTATACTATGACGATACTCTATTTAATACTAATATAATATAATGAAGGGTACACACATGCATGCATCTACTAGGTGTCTAGGTACCCACCCGGGTGTGAATCCCTGGTAGGTGGGCACTTGTTGCTGCTGGATAGCAGCCGGGGCCTGCGAAGGCGCAGCCGTGACATAGACCGGGGGTGGCACGGGATGGGCCCGTGAGCGTACATGGGCATACTCTTGGTAAAGGGGTTGACCCAGATGCTGAGTACCCCCAACCACTGGACTTCTGCCCCCGCCACCTCCCCCAGGACTCAGATGAGCAGGATGCCCGTGGTGGCTGTGGGTATGACCCGGATGGGCTGCCGAACCAACCACCTGGCTCTGCCTACAAAACCCAACAAAGAAAACCAACCCCTTCGTTACACATCTCTCACGCATGCCAATGACTTACTATACTTACACGTACTCTCGCTCTTATTTATTTTTAAGAGTACTGTGTGTACAGGCATCATACAAAGTATACTGAAACCTCTGAACGAAATTTTGAAACTCAATTGTACTGTTCTTTCAAAATAATGTACCTGATTATAACTTTCTTAAAAGTGGTTCACTTTTTTTTTCTCATTTAAATCTATCATGCTTTACATCATTGCCATTGCTTCACCTCTTTCTTGATTCGCTATGCTTTGTATAATACTTTGCAATACTCTACCCTCAAACTACATGCAATATTCCGAATTTTACGCATGCTAAATCTATGCCAGGCTAACCTGTACTGGTGCACTGGATTCGCGACCGCCCACTTCTGATGA
Organism: Calameuta pygmaea; assembly: GCA_031762395.1. Taxonomy (NCBI): domain Eukaryota; kingdom Metazoa; phylum Arthropoda; class Insecta; order Hymenoptera; family Cephidae; genus Calameuta; species Calameuta pygmaea. The sequence goes on along the minus strand of JASANN010000352.1, from coordinate 2,372,232 downwards.
TCTCTCGAATGAGCAGCTGGTGGTTGCACGTATTCGTGCTTATACTCTGCGCGTTTACCAGGCCAGGACACGCGTTTATCCGCGCCAGTTGTGTAGACAATATGTTGTTCCTGAAGGTGAGGATGCGCGCTGCTAGTGGTCACATACTGCAAGAAGTAGTCATGCATGTCATAGGCGTCATCCTAGAAAAACATTACCCAAAAGAAAGGTTAATTAAAGGAGAACAAGGGTTGTCGCAAGTACGGGAGCCTTTTGGTGTCGATTCTGCAAATATTATTGATACCAAAACCAAGTAGGAGCAAAGAACCAAGAAGAGCGAAAAGGAAGCTCGAGAGATAATCGAAATTAAGAGATCGTCTACAAGGATGAATCGAACCTGATAGGTCGGAGGTTCCTTGCAAGCCGGCGCATGACAGGGATGCGGCGCAAGATATTCGACGCCAGGCTCTGGCTTCGTCGCGACGTTTATCATGTTGCACTCTGACTGCACCTTCGCCAACAGCCGTTTCTTTTGCGACTGCGAGGAATAGCCGGAACTGCAAATCACAAAGTTGACCATGAAAACTCATACTCGACCTTGTAATTAATGACTATGTAATTCACTTCATAAGGACGAAATGAAAAAGAGCAAAATTAATAGATCAAACAATTAAACATTATTTTGACAAACCTGATGTGGTGTTGTGGCTGGGGTTCGTGCTTGATGTGCTGTGTGGTTTGCTGGTGCTGAGGATGCGGTGGCAGGTGCTGATACAAGTGAGCGTGAGCCCGACCTGGACTGGCCTCTCCGTCGCTGTCACCAACAGTGACACAGCTAATAACATTCTTGCGTTGTGCCCTTTGCGAGGAACTGTGTGAGCTCGTGTGCCCGTTTGTGTGTACTTGACTGCTCGAATGATTTTGGTGGGAGCTTTGCACGACCCGCGGTGTGGATTGAGTACTGTAAAATGTGAAATCATCCTCATCAAGACCGATTCGTCCCAGAGAAGTAGTTGAGAAAAGGGAAGAGAAAAAAAAATGAAAATACACTGGAAAAAAGTGGAGTGTTAAGAAAGACGCGCGTTCAGCAGGTACCAAGAAGAAGGTTTTAGACACCAGCCTATCTTAATTGTATAGTTCTCGTTGCGCACACGGTGTACAATACTTCATAGCAGCCTGCTGCACTCGCGAGAGATAACAAGAAATTATTTATTGTTAGTGGGTAGATGAAGTCTCACTGGAAATTCCACAACCAAATACCTGTGCACCAGTGAGTCATGACCTAGGGAAGGGTTAATGTTACATCAGGATGAACACCCTGTTAGAGTTTGTCAAACGCATTCTCACCGTTCACTGTTCGATGATTGTTAGATGAACAAATTTTTAAAAGGGGTTTGTTAGGATATCGAACGAGATCATTTAATCGATCAAATGAATTAAGTAATGATTTCTGGGTGCTGCGTGTTATTGGCGTTACGTTAATGTACCTTCGGATGACCTCCTCACGGACAGGACGTCCGTCGCCAGACAGGCGAGGTGCCAAACCTTGACAGGCTCCGCACTGACGGTCTCCACAGCTGTCAATGATAGTCATGCATGATTCTACTGCTAGACATCAATGACGTATAACAAGGGGTGTATTTAGTTTTAAAATTTCTGATTTGGCTATAACGCGTCACGCGTTTTTGAAAATATATACCAATAGAAAGAACGGTCAATTACACTTAGGATATTAAGACTTCTACTCATTGTGAATGCTAATGAATAAACGACGTCACAAAATAGGGTAACTAAATATCTAAGAATTATATACTACTGGACAAAAATAGTGATCAGTCACGAGAGTGTCGAATTTTTCATTTACCTAGAATGCCCGAGACTTGTACCAAGATATAGGCATGATATACTGCAAAATCAGCAGTATAATGAGCATGTAGCTTTTGCATATAAACATTGTTAATGCTAATAAAGTTATGCTAAGTAATACTATAGTATAAGAGAAGAATATATGAAAAAGCGTCGTTGAACTTACCATTTACCAGGGGATTCGTCCTCGCTGTCGCTGATAGTGATGACGGAAACGGCAGGTGAGGGCGTGTCGTGTATTGTTATAGTCTGCTGTCTAACGGTGGAGACCTGCTGATGTTCGCCGCCATTGTGACTACTGCCATGTTTGCCACTATGATGATGCGACTGGGTAGACTGCTGTTGCCAGTGACCATTAGGAGGTGAATGACGTCTCATACTGCTGGGCGGTGTGCTTTCCTTGACGCGCTTTTTCACCGGACTGAGTTGTTGCGTCTCCTTCTTATGCTCGTGTCGATGCTGTGATTGTTGTGGCATCGCCATGTGATGTTGATGATGTTTCGTGACGCTTCGTTTGCCCCAGCTCTGAGAGGGATGTTCGACGAGGGCACTAGTGTTGTACACTTCCGTCACGGGGAACACAGGCCTCTGATCCTTCCCCAAAACAAGGGAGATTAATTGGACAATCACTCAGACTAATTATCCATACGATTAGGATATCAAGAGAAGAGTAGAAAACGAGGACTCTGATTTTCTTCAATTCTTTTATAGTGTATCTGGGTGTTTTGATAATTGAAATAATATTTTTTTATGAAAATCATTGTCTCTTTCACTCTACACGTAATCCTCTTCCTAGTACTTCTAGGATACAGAACAATCGCCTCTTGGCACGCATGCGCCTCAACGACATCTTCGTGCAAGATTCAATTTGTTTGTATATTTTGTTTAATGGCTTTATAAATATAAAATTTAAGGGTCGTACCTGTAGTATAGCTGAACTGTCAACTATAAGTGGTCTACCCCAGTCGCCAGCATCGCTAAGTAAGGGTTGCTGAATTGCGGCGTGTTGGGGCGGTAACTGCTGCCAGGAAGGCACTATGGCAGCCATTTGACGACTTCCGCCAGGCCACGATGTCTGCACGGCGTTCTGCAATCCGACCATGGGATACTTATGTACACACGGGAGGATTAAATATTATTTCACGATGACACGTTAAATGTACAGTCAACAATTAAGTTAACAATTTAATTAACAGTAAACAATCATTAGGTACAATTTTACTCACGGTTAACAACATCTGTCGTCCAGTCTCAACCATTGATACGGGAACAGCGGCGTATTGCTGCTGAGCAGCCGCGGCTGCAGCTGCGACAGCTTGTTGAGATATTATCGAAGGTTGAATTTGCAAGGGAGCTTGTTGAGCCTGCGAAGGCTGTTGAAAAAAACAACCCTCTCTTAACTTTACGCCCCGTTCGAAGGTACCTTCGCGTTTTCAGACTATTGTGTTATCAAGAAAACAAAATTTTCCTAACTCACCTGTGCAACCACTACGTGCTTAGCAGGACTCGGCATGGTCTGATATGCTGGAGGAGGACAAAGGATACCAGGTACCAATTGATGTGGAAAATCATGAACGCCACTTCGTCCACTATTCGAGCCACTGGAGGATCCGCTGTACTGCGTTGCTCTTCGACTGCTGTTGCTGTATATCTGATACTAGGGAAATACAAGAGAAAAGAAAAGAAAATTATAAAATAAAGAAAAGTACGTTCAAATACAAATGTCAATAGCGCAAAGAACTTTCAACCGGCGCCATATGAAAGTGACAACTGAATATTTTTTTTTTTTATTACAAGGCAAGGCGCTGACGGCTAGGCTTCTTTACTTTCATATCTTTTTGCTTCCTCTTTTACAGCCAAGCATTAGAGGTCACGTCACTAGAGCCTTTAGGCAAAATTCACACAACACCAAAGGACGCCGCCAATATCCAATCAATTCAACAGACGGCAATCCTTCAACACCGTCAAAATACAAAAGGCTTGTCGACGAACCAGATTGTCATATCCTGTCTGCGCGGTGCGATGTTCTCTGACCAGTCGTTGTACCTGATTGGTCAATTGGTTGTTGAACGTAAGCGTCACTGCGCTGCCGTTCGTCGTAGGCACGAAGTTCGCTACCAAGGACGTCGGAGGCGGTGGCTGTGGCGCCGGAGGCGCCTGATGATGAGCTGGACTGGCTGTGAAGTCACCGGCGCGTCGGCAAACCTCCATCATCTGTACAGACGCCTTAACGTTGTTGCAGTGCGCATAGTCAACAAGATGTGCCAGGGTGACGAAGGCGTGGTTCAGAGCCTCTCCAGGTGTTATGCGACGCTCCTAAGATTCACGAGGAAAAAATAAAAGAAGTCTGTGTCGCTGAATTGTTTAAAGCCAAGAGCTGCCTATTTTTTTCATCTCAAATCCCCAGCCCTAGGTACGCATCATGAATTAGATATTACTACCTGGTCCATGGTGAGCATCCTCTTTAGGAGGTCTATAAACTCTCTCCTGTCAGCCTTCTCAGCTAGGAGCTGACCACCTTCCAAATCCGTGGGTACATTCACTTGACCAATATCGTCGAGACAATTAAAAATGTACTTTCGCGCTTCCTTTGATTTAATACCCGTCTCCGCTTCGTGTTCCTCCGGTGTCTTCAATCTCCAGAATGGATACGTGCCTGGAATAAAGTATTGAAGTATGATAAATCATACCTACAGAACAATCACCTAGAGTGTCTGGACTGGATGGCTGATGCATTACTCACTGTCCATGTCTCTGTAGAAGAATTTTGTCGTCTTGCTGGCATTGTTCAGCATGTGCTCCGTGGGCAGACCCTGCGTTTGACTGATGTAACGTATCTGATCGTATTCGGAACTACCCGGGTACAAGGGCCAGCCGAGGAAAAGCTCCGCGACGACGCAGCCCAGCGACCACATGTCAATGGCCTCGCAAAACGGAAGTCCGAGGATTATTTCGGGTGCGCGATAATACCGGGATTGCAAATACGTATTGCAAACCGCTTTGGATACGTGGGAGGCCGAGCCAAAGTCGATGACTTTCACGCGGTACGGCTGTCGCACCGGATCCACCAGCATGATGTTCTCCGGCTTAAGATCGGCATGTATCAAGCCCAATTGCTGTTAAGAAAAACAATACCAAAATAGACATCAAGAAAAAAATATCGGGCAGTGCTAAGTGTTGACGGTGGGATTTTATTAAGTTCAAAAAATAAGATTAAATTCTCCTTATAGTGTAAACATCGGATATCGATGTACGACGCAGAATGGGATGTTAACAACAGTCTGATTAGAAAATCAAATATAACACGTCATGTGGTGTCATTGGGTGTCAAAGAGACATACAGAAAAACAAGGATAAGATGATCCCAATTCAAGAATCAATTATCAGGATCAAGAAAGAGACCTCGTGAAGTTAATCCCTAAATTTAAATATATAACGATTATCATCCCATCAGATGTTATTGTCTACCTTGAGTTTCAGCAGTGCAGTGAGTACTTGCTGAAGTATCGGCCTGATGTACTTGAGGGGCAGAGGTGAAAATTTATTCTGCTTCAGGAAGTCGTAGAGATTCTGCTCCAGCATCTCGAACACGAGACACGTGTGCGACTTGTGCTGAAAGCACTCATACGCGCGCACAAAGTTGAACTCATCCGCGTTTTCCTGACTGAGTCGCGACAGGATGGAGACCTGTAAAAGAAAAATATATAAATATATATGCCATAAAAAAGATTTTAAAAAATGAAAATTTATAAGTAACATAATTGTTTTAAAAAATTAACAAAACCGTAACACGGGCTAGTACCAGGCCATAAAGTGCCGTAAAGAGATTTCATCATCACTTAGATAATTCGCATAGGGTCAATCCCAAAGTGAAAGTCATCTCATTGTTATCTGAATAATGTTCTTTGCAGCTGCAAGAGTTTCAGGCATAAAATTGTAACATTAAAAAGTAAGATATTTAAGAAAGAGAAATCACCGTTGAATCTTGGGCAATCCTTTTTTTTTCTGCATTTCCAAACGGAAATGCCTATTTTACGATATTAAATGTTCAATGAAAGTATCAAACTGCATGTGTGTCAAAGATCAAAAGATGACGGCAGAGTGAATTATAATTTTTTATTCCTGATAGATCATATTGAAAATTTTTGTTAACAAAGACAATAAAAAAGCAATGCACATCTGCAGTAGCTGATATAACAGTTACGTAAATGATACTAATACAAGAGTTATAGGTGCGACCCACGTACTTCCCCAGCAAGAGTACCTTACGTCACACCTGTATTAGCACATATTAGGAATTAACGGTATACTTGTTATCAACGGTATACGTGAATCACCGTAAAATCCAGGTAACCCGTGGGCATCAGGGCACGTTGGAGGAAGATTAAAAACAAAGAAGTGCCAACGAAAGGTGTATAAATCCAATAGTTAAAATTTTCCAGATGAATACTCATCGCTTACCTCAATCTGACCTTGGCGCGCATAAGAAGGATGATTCTTGAGAATTTTGATGGCCACGATCTCGTTTGTTCCCTTTTTCCAACACTTGACAACCTGCAAAGAGACAAAAGTCGATGTGTCCCTGATCTGATTCCAGATTCGCACCACCTCGAGGAACAAGAGCGACCCACGAATATAAAAGACGTAAAAACGTCAGAGGTCGTCTCCTGTTACTCTCCTTGAAGTGTGACGCATTCCTGACACTAGTCACAACAGCTTTGATAGAACTGCTAAGAGTAATTCGTTTTACAAAAAGAATATTGTGTACCTGGCCGAACGTTCCTCTCCCAAGAAACTCCAGGACCTCATACTGATTGGTCATGGAGTAGAGAACCTCGTGCTGTACTAACTGATAATCCCCGTCACCTTGGGGGTTGCTACCACCGCCCCCGTTTCCAGTGTTCGCCACTTGCTTACTGTGCGACGTCATGCTTGTCTGTTTGTGCTGCTGTTGTTGCTGTTGCAGCTGCTGCTGTTGTTGTTGTTGTTGCTGCTGGCCGTGATGCTGGGAGACTATGGTACCGCCGGCTGTGTTGCTAGTCGTGTTGGCAGAGTGGACTGCCAAACCATCACCATTACCCTCCCTCGACCAAGTTTTTCTCTGAAAAGAAATTCCAGTCTCATTTTGATACAACCCTTGAAGGAGAGTGAATAAAATTCTGATAACACAAAATATTGATCAACGTTGATAAAGTTAACCCAAGGGTATATGAAAATTCTTAAAATCCTTTGATCACATTAATCACGTCACCTTTCCATCCCGACTTAAACAAGATTTCCATGCGATATCGATCTGGGACCTTCTTGAAAGCCTATTTCGCGTCGCAACTGCTCAAAGCCATGATATCGCCAGGTGCATCTGGCATGAAATATGAAAACAATACTCGGAGTAGGGATCGATAAACTAGACCATATCGTTCGCAAAACATTTATTCAGGATAAAGCTTAACGATCCATACTAGTTTCCGTGCTCTGAACCTACTCGGAATTTCATCGTTGCTTCCCTAATCCAAAAGTTAATGCCCGCTAATACCAGAAGGGATGACGAAAGCGCCAAAGTCTAGGGATACATAGACCTATCATGAATGTCCCGATGAGAGTTGCAGAAGAAGAAAATCAATATGTCTTATCTGCACGGCGATTACTATATCGGTACCGTTATCAAAACTGGGATTTAACCTCTCAGAAGCTTTTAAAGTCGGCACAGCCACCAACCGTGAGCGAGCTATTTGCAATTTGATTCTGTGCAGCGAACGTACTTCCAATCTTTAATTAAACTATGCGAATGATAACAGCTTTTAATCTTAAGGCTGCATACAGACAGACGTCGGCCTTACATAATTTTTTATTATCTCTAAAGAGCTATGAATCTAGTTTTTAATTTGGCCTTACATCCATACTGAACCGATCGTGTGTCGAGAGATCTGATTATTTTTTTTCCGATAGGTATTGTCAATTCTGTTATCGACGTTGCCACCAATTTTCGACGAATCATTCGTGAAAACACACCTTCTGTCCACACCGTTGGTACGTGTCTAGGAGTTTAATCGTAGACGCGCGAACCAATGTCTGCTGGTTCGGACTCTTCTGCAGCGCATTATTGTGAAGCGACGTGAAAGCGGCGTTGGTACCGCTCACAGAGTATCTTTGCAAACCAGGATTGTCCAGTTGATAATCGGTGGTTGATTGGACCTGTGCGTGCTGTATAACTGGCTGACTGACGTTGTAATCCAACTTGCGCTTCTTGTTGTGATGATGAGCGGTGTTGTTGCTGCTGCTGCTGTTGACGCTGCTCGTTTGTTGAGTTTGGATGAACATGTCACACATTCCCTAGAAAATTTAAAAACGTTCAATAATACGATTCACACAAGTTTGCCGTTACATGCATGCAGAAAGATATTTAACACTTTAAAGCCCAACTGTTTTTTCCAATTCGTATGACGCGATGACTTCTATTATACAAAGTCCATAGGCGAGACCATCCGGAGCAAGCCATCATGCTAGGTCGTTAAAGGGTTAAACATTGTTACCCACACATTCTTAATAACGTGTACAAAAGAAAAAAAAAATTAATAAGCTAGACGGTGGTCATCAAGACTTTGAACTTATCCAAGCAATTTTCATCTCTCTAGACAAAGATGTTACCCAAGGTAATTTTCCTTGTAAGGAATTTTACAATTAAGAACCGCGTAGTCTTTAGCCATTGTGACAATAGCTATTATCTACAGTGGAGTTATTAACTCACGGTTATCACAACTTTTACTATTTTTTTTTTTACTCGCTCATAATGAACGTGCACATTCTACATACTCCATAGCTCGTGCCTTCCAGATTACACGGTATCCAGGGTAACGTTTCTCGGCCATCTTGCCTGAATAGCGTGAGTCGTTCCCGCAATGTGCTCAAGGCGTTCAGTACAGGTCTTTGCGATTATCCGTATACACATGCACGACGTGCTCTAATTATAGCGTCTGATCAGAAATAGCGGAGCTGTCTTGATATTACAGGCGCGAACTACAGTTGTTGTCAGTTACAGTTAACGGACACGTTACGGACAATCTTGTGTGGAGACATATTGGCTTTGAGATATTATTCCTTGCACGAGTGAGAAATCACCGATGCCGGTATAGAAAACGGACGAGAATTGTAAAATTCTAGGAGAAATTAGCAACCGATGAATTCATGGGTCATTTCGTTCGGTTAGGACGCACGAAAGAAGGTGAAAATACTTGAAGTTTTATCATCCTGATGTTTCTTCCTCGGACACTTACTATATATTGCTGGGCACGTTCGATAGACGCGTGTTGGCGTCGTCAAGTCGTACAGTACTTTTTCGGTGAGTCAGCCCATAAATTAATCGCTAACGCATGCTAGCGATATAGAGAGCAATGAAAAGGACACACGAACATTTTTAGGTTAAGACGTTGAAGATAAGTGACGGGAAAATTCCGCTTGAGTTTAAGTAACTTTAAAATATTTCTTAAAAAAAGGAACTGATAGATTGGACGAGTTGTGGATAAAGTAAATTCTAAATGAAAATTTTACGAAATTTCAAAATTGGACGCCTGGAGCATCTTTGCGTAACGGAAAAATTATCGAAGCCGTTGTGACTCAGTATGAGATTCAAAAAGTTCCCGCTCGGGCGCTGCGAGCGTTACCAATGCGACGGCGAGGAAGGGAACTATATTACTTCAAGACTCCATCTACAAATCGGTCGAGGTAATGGATGCTTTCTTCATGTTATTTTACTTTTATCTCGCCTATACTCTCGTAGCGACCGCAGTAAATAAAAGATCGTCGAGAAGCGTGCCAACGTCGGTATTCCTGGTAACGTGTTCCGACGACACTGCCGATATTTTTAAACTGGGCCCCGTTAACGAACGAAATGGTACGAGGCCGGGATTTAAAGGAACGTTGGATAAACCATTTTCAAGCAGTATACAAAAAAAAATGGCTGACCTATCCTCACTCGTCACTTCTACATTGCCATATGCTCTTCTCATTATGTCTATCCATCAAATATATCCACGTTTATCAAAAGAAATGATTTTCCGTGAGGTCAACAGAATTTTGCGAAGGGGAGCAATGGGGTAAAAATGTAAAAAAAAGTGACCCCATTCTTGGTGAAGCGGCTCGAGGCCGTGGGGAATGAAAGGTACGCCTCGATTTTGTTTCTTATCCACGCTTCAAGAAGAGCACGAAGATCAGACCGAAATGACAATCATGAACATCATGATGTTCACACAGCAGGATGTGTTATTCATAATCGCGACCAAATGAGTTAAATATATAAAATTGAATAGATAAATAAATCAATATGAATTAATTTAATCATGAACTATCTAGGTATAAATGCTATGTAAAGACTTTTTTCATTGTATTATTTTTTGAACCTAGCATATGGTGACTTTTCATTATTTTAATGCCTGTATCAAAGATAACGGAGGTATTATATATGAAGGTCCCTACAGGATATTACAGAAAAACGTGTGCGTGTAGCCCTGGCATCACGCGGAGTCGTCGTAGTTTGTGATTGGAGCAGTAAACAAAATGCCTTTCTGGTAAGAACTGTCGCTATACTCGAAGAGATTCTAAGTAGTTTAAGGAAGGTTTGTCTGCAAATATGCACAAGCAAACATTTCCTTCGATTACCGAATGGGTTAGGAAAATTGAGACGACGGAAGTAAAGATATAGAACAACTATGTAATATCTTTTACTATAATATTTTCTAGTCAAAGGAAAGTCCCAGAAGTCGGTACTACGAAGTTTTTAAATTGTCTTATTGATAACGATAAATTTACAGAAAGATAGAAACTTAGATCTTGTTGGCAAGACAACGTAAATAGTTTGCTATGAAATTAACAATATTTCTGAACTCTAAAAAACAATTTAAACAACTCTTGCTAAATTATTCAACGCTTTTCGTGGTGCAAATCGCCTAACTCGCATAAGGCATATAATTAGTTCATCAATATTTAATGTAACATTATCAAAGAAAATTGGATGGAACAAAATTAGTTTTCTAAGAATTGCCAGATCGGAGTAAAGGCAGCGCTAGATGCGTATCAAAAGAGGATTTCGGTTGGGTGTGTTATACGCACAAAAATGGCGTAGCCATGTATATATGTACGTAGATTTCGTCTTTGCGTGTAGGTGTCGTTGACGTGAGGATGGAAATTTCCATTACTGGTAAAAAAAGACCATTGATATTGATAATATAAATTCATGAGTTAAGCTGTAATGAAGTTTCTCCCAATTGATTTTTTTAAATATCTCAGGCAAATATAGAATATTTTCACAGTGTCGGCCAAACTGGAGTATAATGAGTACTCGTAAAAGGTAGTTAATTTCACCTTTCACGTGTTCGTAAATGAAAAAATAATTAGGCAAATTTACCATGAGAAACCTTGGGTAACCACGCAAGATACGCAAAACATAATGCTGCTACATAGAAATATGAACTATAATAAGCTTATTCTGCAACGTGTATATTCTTTACACAGTGGAAGTCGTTGGTTTTTAAAAGGCGTGTGCGGAATGAGCGTCACTCTCTACGCACGCAAATATCCAAGCAAACAAGTAAGCAGACAACGAATAGGCAAAGCAAGCATGTTAGCTACTCGTAAAACTGGGACAGTCGCTGAAATCGCAGTTCGCAACGTCGTGGATCAGCCAGATGGAAAACCAGAAGTGTAAATGACGACCGACAAAGATCCGCATTTAAAAAGGCTGAAACGCCTTTCCAAAGACGTGTAATTTCCACGTACGTTACGCACTGCACTATATAACTAACGGAACTATTACACTGTGTGCTTGTTAAGTTAAGAATTTTTATATCATATCTAAGAGCAAGTATGTGTAGTAAACTATTACTCATAATTTACCATAGATATTGAGAGTTTATATTCCAGATAGAGCCATAGTAGAATAATAGAATATTTGTGACTTTTAAGAAAGAAAGTTAGACTGGAACCAATGTAAATCTGTACAGAATTTGGATAATGCGCAGAGATAAAATGTGATCTTGCCATGCACCGTTCATGATAATACAATAATAAAGTATCGATCAAACAATAGAATGATTTCAAACGTATCGAGGTAAAAACTGTTAAGTGACAATAAAATAGAGTAAAATATTAAGAGCAGGAGTAAAAGACCTGACGCAATGTGCTTTGGAAAGCAGATTTTTGATTTGTTTACATTTTCCATGGGCTCTGCAGCTGCGTAGAGTGTGTCTCTATGTAGGCGAGCTCAGGAACGACCAGTAGAAGAGTTATTGACAATGTGAGCTCCGTTTCGTGAAAGAAATCCGAAAAATTTACCCCTTCTAGAGGAAGTCGGTTCTGCCAGAGTATCTCTATTGCAATGAGAGCACCTAGGCGGCCGTCGAGGTATGTGATGGATTGGTCGTGGTCGTGGTCGTGGTCGTCATCGTCGTGGTCGACATGGTAAGGTCGTGGTTCAGATGGACAGGACAACCCGCAAATAATAAGAAATTCTCCGTTATCGTACCGGTGAAACTTTATCACCAGATACACAGGACGTAAAATGGTATTCCTTTCTATTCCACTCACTCTCTCTCTCTCTTCCCTTCCGAAAAAAAAATTTGTCGCAAGCTCTGCGTGTTTCTCTCACTCTCAATTACCTCAGGCTATTACTCAGCCAGTCTCTCGCTTGACGACGACGTTGACGACGACGACGACGACGACGACGACGACGTACAGGGCTGATATCATAACGTCATATTTCCACCAACCGGAGGAAAGCACACCCAACAGCATCAGGATGGCACCGTCAAACTCTCTACGCCTTTCCTCGTACCCGTCGTAACAGCGCACGATGTCAGGCCTTTCAGCAAGTCCGAGTTCCAGCCATCTTGTGGTTTACGGTGTTCCGTATCCTGCAGAGAGAACGGACACCTTTGGCGTACAAAGAATGTCGACGACGTGCGCTCTTAGTTTCAGCGCTGTACTTTTCCGCCTTCGTCTTCTTCTTCGCCGCCAGCAAAGCCGCCACCTTAACGGCCTTTTTCGTTTCCCCTGGATCACAGTTTTCGCCACTTTTCGATCACTTCCCGCACACGCACCGCACTCATGCTCTACCTTCGCACTTATCCACGTTTTAACCCGATCCGATACGTGCACCTCAGCCACCAATAGCAGATCCTCTATTTTCCTTTCTTTACCGAGCACAGTTTAACCACCGGGCGAGTCACGCTATTTCATCCAACACCAAGCTTTCATTCCGTTGCGCTCTGGCTGACTCGCCACACCACGCACGTCCACCATCGAGGAATCACTCGAACTCGACTGCGTCTCGGATACGTTCGGGCGCCCTCGGTTCTGCTCGTCTGTTTACGCTCACTTTCCGTGCTCCGAGGCGACATCTGCTGGCGACCCTGGAACTCAATAGTTTCGGGGCTCTACGACTCCTATTACCGTCACTATTCTCATCGGTCTCCTACCAATTTTTACATTTTTTTTTGCATTGTACTTCAATCAATTCCGTATTAGAAATTCTTTTCTATCTCCTTTTTTTACCATGGATGACATCGATACACTTTTTGATCCACTTTACTGTGTTTCGCCTCAGAAAACATTTAAAGCGATTTTCAACAAATACCCATAACAGGAACGTATTAATAACGAGAGCCGAGTACATACTTATATATATTATATAAAAATAGCGTTATTCAACATAGATAGATATTCTGTCTCTCTCATCCGTGAATCCCATGTTACAGTTTACTACGAAACCCCTTTGTACACCCGGTAGTTTAAACGAATCCATGTTGCAAAGTGACTGGGCATCTAACTTTAGTGGTATCTCTGCTGCTTCAATTTTATTACACCGAGTAATCGGATAGAGTATCCAAAATTGTGCTCACAAGGCATAGTAAGTTAACAACTTTTATAGCATCCTAAAACGAAGAAAATATAAAACAGTATTTTACTGTATAAGAATATATTACCCCTGTGAACTGGGCTCCGTAATTCTGTACGACGTTCCTATACCTGACGTTACCGACCATTAAAGGGCAGCGGTTCTCGTCGTTCCCGGTCAATTGTACAAGTTAAATTAGTAAACGAAAACAACGGAATAATGATTGACCAGGTTTAGACCTGTACCTTTAAAATCTAATCGTCATTTTTATATACGCACAATGCATAGTTCATACAGTTTTCTCTTTGTACAAGATTAAGTTGCTGCTTGACTAATCCTCGAACAATACTTAATTTAAAGTAACTCCGTCTTGAAACATAATCTAATCCATATCCTCGTCAAGTAATAATCCTGTTTCCTGCTAGAAATCCAAGTAGTCAAAATGAGGACATTTCGCTAGTATCATGGTCGCCCGTTATGTTGTTATTTCCAGGGAAAGTACCACACTGCCGCAGCACCGGCAGAGAAGCAACGGTGCCGCGTGCAAAAATGATAAAATTACGTCGATTTATTTTGGCGCTAACCTATTCGAAATAAGGAACCACTTTGTTTTCGACCATAGATTCGTGCAGCGATAAAGAGCGAATGTATCACAATACATTGACCTCCATATGTAGCTGTCGAACGATTTACATCATCCCACCATATGCATAGCGCAAAAATATAATCAGCTTCCTAAAATTTTTAATTTTTATAGATTACAGCTTATATTATTCCTTAGATCTACCAACTTCGATAGGATAATTCATGACGATCAAGAATTAACCTTGACCAAACACGTCACGCTCAACGTGATCCGATCGATCCAAGGACCCTCATATCCTTGGATCCCATAACCTCAAACCTCATTATTTAATCCATACTAAATTCCTAATAATTTAAAATTTAACCTGAGTAAGCATGTATCCACTTCAGTTACCTACTTACCTGCCAACCTACCCAAGTAGGTAGGTAGTACCTAAGAACACGTGCAATGTAATACACTGTCGGAAGCCAAGGGAAATGTGAAAGTACTGGAGCGTTCTCTTAGCTGGAAAAGGTTCGTCGTCATTTGTACAAGACCTTAAAGTTTATAACCATAAATTGTAAGGGTCATTTTATGATTGACCACCCGGTATGCTTTTTTTAGCTACACCCCTGGCATCCTCGAAATTCGATCTCGCCGGGACTCGGAGGTAATCCCCTCTCTGCTTCTCTCTCTCTCTCTCTTTCATTCTCTATCTTACTCTCTCACTCTGACAATGTTCTCTTTCTCTGTCTCTATAGCTATAGGTACGTACAATCATGTGAATATGTCACTTGTACGTACTACGTGTTACACCAGCACGAGGAACACGAGGCTCTTATACCGACTCTACTACAATGTGTCTATGTATTACACGAGTGGAAATTGCGAAGAATCGTGACGCGACGGAAAGCCACGCGCTGTTCTAGAGTTTTATTTGGACAGGATAGCGGAACGCGTCAAACAGCACGTGGGACGTATAGCGATGATTACATTGTCAATCGCCATTGATTCCCCATATTTCTTCTGGCCGTCCTTCTGCTCTGTTCTGCTCTCCGCTCTTGCCCACCTATATATATCGTGTCGTGATTTAATCCAATTCCCTTCCTGTTGTACTTCAAGGTGCATAGGAATCCGAAGAACCAGTAAAATTTTCTATACCGACACAAGAATCAGGACACCGACGTTGATCACCGAAAACCACGAATAAGAGATACATTCCCCGTTTTAAAAAGAGGTCAAGCCGATTGAACAAATTTCGGCCACGCACGGCCCTAAAGTTCTTCGAGAAAATTTCATGTAAATAATAATAGACCCAGCTAATGCTCTCCCGGCGCGCATACATTACGCGGCAGCAGAGGCGTCTTCCGGTCTTCTCGCCGGAAGTCTTTAGACATTGTGCGAAGAGAAGACAACTCTAGTAAGAATGGCCTATCTATTATCTATTTGTTTAGCATACAGGGAGAACGTGGAAATTATTCACGCCGAGTGCATCCACCGGGACGCAAATTATTCTCGTAATTGATAATAATTTGTTTTCTCGTTGTAGAGTACGTCGTCACGTTCCCCCACCATCTCAGCCAGGGACAGTGAACCTAGAATACAGTCCGTCCTCGTAGATGTCGCCAGTGGGACACAAATGGAATATTCCCGAGGAAGCGACAAGCTCATGAAACTCTACTGGTCTGGCTGTGGCAAGTATGATGCTCCAGAGTCCTAACTAAACTTTAATAAAGACTCTGCCATGTTCGAGCTGGCTGCAAGTGGCTAACGGTTTCATTGCAGCTGCATCGATATGCAGTTGCGGAAGCGGTGACCCCAAGCTTGATGTGCCGACCGCAATCTTAAGCTCGCAGCTCTGTGCTACGTGGCTGGCTTTAAGCCGTTAACGTCTTTTACAATGCTGCGCCACGATAAGGAATCTGGCAATAAAGTAATACACCCAGGCGATACGGTAATATGTATCAAGTACTCGCAAAACGTGTACCGGTTGACGCAACCGGAGAACAAAATAACTGACGCAGTCCGTGAACGTCAATGCTTTGGAATTCTTACGATGAGTTACGTGCTTTCGTATAATACGTTATGCGAGGAGCACGTCAATATTGATTATTGATTTGGATGTAAATAGAAGCCAATGATAAATTCATCGTCGTGGGAATTAACTACCATATAATTATCTTTTCTAGATTAATTTTCAATACGACGAATTTACGTTCGTTTTAAATGTCCCGACGACACGAATCCTGGTAGTTAAATGTACTGTGCTATAATTAATGTTACTGTTCGACAGGAGGTGAAGAGAATAAGAACGTTAAATTTTGGAACTCTGGAAAGGATGAGATCATTTTTTGTAGATTCTATTAAATAGAAATACTCAATAAATATTTAAGTACTGGTGCGAGTCTGTAATATCTGACTCGAGACTTTTCTTGTAAATTCATGATCGATCTACGACTGGCTTTCTCTCTGTAGGTACGTAGCCGCTTTCGACATGAAAAATCGTGCCGAAGGTAGCGATGCGTTTCGGATTATACAACCGGAGCCCATCAACGTGTGCGCACACCTAATCTCTCGTTTCGATTCAGTGCTTCGGATGGTATGTGACGATTTTCAAAGTTTTTTTAATGTCTTTTTAGGACTAGCGAATATCCGAAGAAGATTTCAATAAATACTGTTTTTTACGTACGTTTCAAATACAATGACGAATTTTCATAAAATTTCTATCGTAGGCTATACGTTGTAAAGATGGATTATTGGAAAAATTCAAACACGAATTAATGCTTGATTGCGCCTATTGTTTGGCAACCCGTCGTGCAGAAGATCCTGGTGGGTATATAGCGGATTCACTAAAGCCGATTGGAAATTTTTTTAAAGCCCAGATGATATGTACGTAGAAATGAGGTATAATCGTGCGGAAGAACCAACTAATAGTGTCGCCATCTGGCGTTCAACAGTTCGTACTATTGATTAATGATAATTAAGAAATTAGTTGCAGTTGATTTTTTCTCTCAACTTAAGTGATCCTCTAAACTCGACTCAATGATTGTTATTTATTGATTAGGAGACAAATTTCAAATGATTAGAAAATACAAATTTCTTCTTTATCTTTAGTGGTACTACTTTCCGTAGAGAAACGAGGGATCTGCGTTTACTGAGCGGGCGAACCTCGAGCCTGTATTTTAGTGTTCTACCGCTAGATGGCAACATAAAAATTGCAGGGCATACAAAAAAAAGACTATATCGATATTCTACATTCGTTCAAACTTCCTTGAGACACGAGTAACAGAACCATTGAAGGTTGCCGCTTGCAGCGCTTTAATTGACGTTTGGCAAGTAGCTCCTTATTAGTCGAGGGTTCGGCGAAGGCGTAGGTGAGGGGGTTGAGAGAGCCACGACCAATTTATGTTCCAGGACGAATTATCCCAAGAAGCCGTACGCCAAATGAATCGTGGAAAAATGCAGGTGAGGCACGTACGACGCACGTGGAGCTTCCGTTTGGCGATCGTAAAATGCAGGTGCGTGTTTGCGCTATGAAAAGATTAAAAATATTTCCGCGTTTATCGTGAAACATGAAAATTCCCCAATATCAGTTATCAAGTTGTTTCCGAGTCTTGAGATCTTTAAATCCACATAAGTATCTGATAATAAACGAGTGCGAGCTTAGCTGCAGATAACTCGAGTGTGAAGTAGTTGTAATTGGTATTATCTGAACGTCAATTTTTTTTAGTAATAATTAAAAGAACTAAATAATGCGATAAAAAAATTATATCCAGGTCCAGACTGACGCCCGTCATGGCGTCCCTCGAAGAAGAGCCTCAGGGAGCAGCCTAGAAATGAAAAATACAATTGTGCCTTCTCCGGAGCATAATTCCTGATTCCCCATTGGCCTTAGGGATTAGTGAGACTACATAAATCAATTTCCTAAATTCTATTGGTTCCCGCAACCGTATAATTCTTACTTTTCCTTTTTATCCAGCATATGACGCTTTTCTTGCCATAAGGCATAAACTCCTGAAGGCATCAGAGACCAATTACCGTTTCCAACGAAACCATAGAAACGCCACGCTACGCGCCATAGGAAGTTTAAATTTCGAAAATTCGATAGCTTTTCGCCGAGGGGATAATATTCGTACGTACAAGAGTCCGCCATATGGTTGGTGGGTGCCCCCAGCATGGAACTAATAGGCCACCGTTACGGAGAGCGAAGACAGTCTTAGGGTAGGTGAAGTAAAAATGTCCTATACTCCCATTAAGTTTGCCATGTATTTCATGAAATTAATACTTTCTCTAAAATGTTCCATTCCCCCATAACTAATCCCGAAAAATTCTCCTTAATCCCCAGACACAAAAATGCACCGTATACGTTATTGAAAACCGATCTCCCGGAAGCCCACGAAATGTCCACCACGTGCCAATCGATTAGACGCATAACTATCGTCTTAATCCGGATACGAGTAACCAGGACGGAAGTGCCTACGAAGGATTCTATCGAACCTGCCTGAGCTTCCTTCCTGTTAATAAAGAAGTTGGACCGTTTGATAAAAAAAAAAGAATCAATACAAGAAAATTCCTTCGCGCAAAATAAAATTCATCCGATAATTTAATTTGACACGAAGAGCCAGCTTTCCTCGCTCCTACAGTACAAAACGAATACTCGGACTGTCGCAGGTGCATCTGCACATCAGTCACTTTCGCGACATAATAGTCTTATGAATATTTAGTCTCCTGGCAACCGACAATACTTTAACGACAGACAGTTCAGAAGTTAACGTCCGAATAATTGTGAGCGTAGAGCCTACACCTTATTATCCTCGAGTGATTAGAATCCCCTAGATTTTTTTTTCCTTCCTCTTACCTTAAAGGAAAAACGGGCTCTGCCCGATTTGCATCTGTTGTGCACCCCTTGTTACGCTTAATGGTTACGGCACTGCAACAAACCGCTCTTCTACATGGCCGTATCATCGTGATTACACGCTCCTTGGTTTCATTCATAAACGTTCTTAAAACATTCACTTTCCTTTGAGGTAATAAGCGCCCTACGGGCGCACGTGCATGTCCTTCGGTTATAGTCGTGCAATTTCGCAGGAAGTCGTACTTAACGATATACTTACAAATAGCCAGAAATCAAAGTCCCTAGTAATTTTTATGTATTTTCTTATTTTCACAAGGAACGAAATATCTTCGTCGAAATGCAACGAGGATGATACAAAGAGGACCAAGCTGGACCAGTATTACTTACCTGCTTGCTAGGCCCAGCATCGAAAGCTTCGCTTGTCGACTGCAACGTGAATGCATCAGGAAACAAAATCCGTGCGAAAAACAGCAATAAGCTTGCAGCTCGTGCGTGGACATTAGACTCATGTATTATTTATAACTAGAAAGTATGGGAACCATTATGAGACCATAAGGGCGTAGTAAGTATAACTATAGCAGTTCCCATTGACCCTGGTAGAATTGGTTGACTGGTGATTTTCGAATAAATCCCACAGCGTTGTTGCTAATTAAGTCACTTCCGACTTGCATAATCATGGGAATCACATTCTGTTACCGTATAGTTGTTATTGAGTTTTTCCGCGGTCAGATTCGGTGTCACCAGGGAACTGCTGAAGGATTTTTCTTTTTTTTCTTTTTCCAATGATAATTCAAGCATCTTATTGCTTTCAGTCGCGAACGAAAAGTCTTAAGAAAGTAACGATGGCACCCGAACCTTACCGAAGGCAAATATATCGTGGAAATACGATACAGATGGATCGAATTTATCGTGGGATACGTGTCGCAATGTACGAAGAGCAGATGACACGAGGAAACTCGATAAGTCTCTCAGCGAAAGAAAAGTGCACCCGTGTCCTTTCTGGTATTACTCAGTTGCTCAAGTGCGTACACGGCCTTAAGAGTGAATACAATTAATGGAATTTTTCTGTAAAAAAGAAAAATTCAGGACGATAAGAAAATCGTAGTAAGATGTCAATAGTATATACATAGATTGATATGAATGCTGATAAAAAGTTTTACGATTATTCGCGTACATAAAAAATATGAGTGCAGACATCGATCAGGTTCAGTGACGTCACGTATCTAAAGATTAATTGTATTTATACAGTGCATGAATTCAATATTCGTTTTCCCAATGAATTCACGTAAATAGGACTCAAAAGTACGATGGCGATGACACGTGCGATAAGTGAAATCATTATAAAGCTCTTAAAGCCTTTTCCGATACTGTGAATGAACCTTTACGTTGCTTCGACCCTCTTGTTGTCAACCGCCCGTCCGTGAAAATAGCGAAGGGATTGGTTGTACGTTCCTCACAGCAAAAGCTCGACAGATGGGTGATCGAACAAAATTGATCCTAGTCAGATCAAGATCTTTTGGATGGTGCGAGGAACTGGTCCTGATTGTAACTGTGGGTAGGAGGTTTGATTGTTGATTGCTTTAGTGTTATTTATTTATTGTTCACTCTTTCGGATCTATGAATGAAATTGTTCAATGCCTGGATAATCGAGCTGGAACAGATGCAAGAATGCATGTGGTTTCTTCATTGTTCTTCTTCTGACAAGTATGTATAGAGACCGTTGAAACTGTCTCAAAGAAATTGAATGAAGAAAGTGTAGACGTAGCCTAAAGCACGTATTCAGTTTGTATGATTTTTATGGAATATCTTTTTATTATTTTTAGGATCAGATCGTAGAATTTAATTTCTTATCTTTTTTTTTCGAGAAAATTTCCTAACACTCTGCTTACCACTGTTGACTCATTTCCAGGTTGTAAAGCTGCTCGTTGAGTAATTTTACGATTTTCGTCAAATTCACAATAGGGACGCCATTAGCAGTTCTCGTGGGAGCCCTGCGACGTAATAAGGTTGAAAATATAAAATCTGACAATTTTGTGATAAACTGGGAAAAGGCGTCTGTGAGTACAATAGTAGTGGCAGAACCAGCTGTGCTATTTTACCCTATTTTCCCAGTTTAACTACGCATCCATTCCCTGCTGGTCCACACAGCATCAATTCATCCTTTTAGAGCGCATCTCTATTTAACGACGGACAATTCATCCGTCTAACCCTGGTTAGTACCAAATGGTCTCACGTACGTCACTCGCTGTATAGACTGTTCCGGTCTGCTTTATAAAAATAGAAAAAGAAAAAGGAAACAACGAAACAGAGACACAAGGCCATCAGCACCTAGGAAAAAATCTAACGTAGAACGTTGATTAGATAAAAAATTCGGATGACAGAGAATTAAAATTATTGAAACAAGATCAGAATACGATTCTCGAAATTTTTTATGGTAATTATCTCAGCGTATATTAATACTTTTCTCTCAATGCAAACTTTGATTAAATATAGCTTGTCGGTGTACACAGTGATTAATTAATTAATTGAAATCTAAATAGCCTGACGATTAGTCATGTTAGACTAATATTGTTTAATAATTTTTTTATACAATTTTCTTCATTTTGAATCTCTTCCACATATCGATAGCCACATCTTAGACATGATTCACGATTAGGGTTTCTTTCTATTGATCAATTTGTCTTATCTGGAAATTCATTTGTATGTAATGTATCGAAATTTGCTCGATAAACAAGTAAAATACATATTTCTTGGATTTATCTAGATTGTAACTGTGGGTGTTATTATTATTATTAAAATTGATACAGTCACCGATTACAAGTACTACAGTACTTCCTATTGCCACTTATCGTGGAATATTTGAATTATCAGAAAAGCCTTTGTTTCATAAACGCTCGCTTAGAATTATATTTCATTTTACCTGAGTCACCGATGCATTAACGTCTGGTAAACATATTTGCCCCGGGATTGCACAGATATAGTTTTGCAATAATTCCACATAATATTGAAGCAGCTAGGGGAAGTACAGATTTCGAAGTAAAAAAAAAATATACCAGTCAATTTTTTATTTTTATAGTTGATTCATGAGATAGCCAACCAAAGGAAAAGCCGATCAGTCCCTTTGATTATGGGTGACTGAAATATTCCCTATTTAAGGGAGGATTAGGGTAAGTAAAGTTGTAGTGAGAGTAAGGGGACCCATTTGTCTGTCTTATCTTCGAAAATTACCTCGAAAAGCCTGAAAACTCTTAAAAATCGTATTCCTAATGGAAGTCGTGACATTTTACTAACGGAAGTAGTAAAATGCAAAGATGTACAATATTGTATCTCCGTTATTACCTGAAAAATGTCTCGGCTTTTAATAAACTGAAATATTTTGTATTTTTACAAAAAAAAAAAAAAAAACATTATCTCAATATCCGCTGTATGTACGAATCAGGAAAAGCTAACCTCCTTCTGGATATAATTCTGTCTCGATATAAAAGGCACGAATTGGCCAGCTGCCAGTATCGACAACAATGAGCACCAACCCCGTAGAAAGAAAGAAAAAAAAAAGAAAGAATCAAAAGGGGACAAAAATGCACGTTCAAGCAAATTGTATAACGAGACACGCGTGCGTGTACCATTTTAACCGCCTTCGTAGGAATTGTGGGTAGAATTGGAGGTTAGGTCGACCGCAAATCATCCCCTTGCCCCAGTCGTTTTCATGAAAGTCCCCCGCGAATCAAAGGGGTGTACGTTTAATAAGAACTGTACTTTCGAAAATGTGGTACGACTGTATGCACGCGGCTAATTGAGCCTCTTATTACGAAACCCACAGACGGAAATCAGGGGTGCAATTACATCGAGTCATTATTGTCCAAATCGGGATTTCTGGATACTAATTTGCTATTTTCGGTTTGAAATTGGCCCCGTCCCCTTAGCATGGGGTAACCCCATGGATTTCGTCGGTATTCCAAAATGGACAAAGAAACTCATATAACGTATATCGAAGTATACTTAACGAGCTAAATTACAGTCGATACGTCAAGCATAATTAAATGAAGTCAAAGTAAGATTAATTTTTTGAATTTTTTTTTTTTTTTTCAAATTACCCCAACAATTTTTCTCACTGTATATTCATGCAATTTTAGCGTCGTTAAAAATACGTTAATTGCCATCAATCATACGCTATGTATAAAATTAGCTATGCAAATCTTTCTTAGAACTTAAAAAAAAATGCTTCGTATCGTACATGTATGTACAGTCATTAATAAAAGTATCTCGGTCTACATACGAGAGCGACATTGACATCTGTATACAGTGTTTAGTTATCTCCAGCAATTCCTAGTTACAGACAGGTGGCTTCGCTAAAAAGAATCTGACACTATCGTAATTACAAGACAAATATAGGGATGCTTGTAACACTGGCAAATATTTTAATAAAAGCGCGCGTTGCGTATACGCACGCTTAAAAATACTATGGACAGTGCACAGATGGCGATATCCATCCGATAAGATGTCAAACGATTATCAATGATAGATAACCGATCATAGTTTCTCCGACGTACGTTTTGGTTGAATATAAATAGACCAGAAATGCTAGTGTATTTTTTTACATGCGATTTTTATATGTAGAGTATATATATATATATATGTATACTCGTATACTTCTCGGTCGGTAAAGTCGATTTGTAGGTATCGGTGACATTCACGCTTGCGTGACGCCATAATCCAGTTCATTTGTCTCCTTAATGAATTATACAGAGAAATTATAATGAGCCGATGATCAATGAAAAAGTGTTGAAATTTCAATTAAAAAATTTCGATAATTAATGTAACAATGTGAAACTTTTTCATTACAGTGATATAGCAGATAAAAAATTGTTAGATAATGTGTAGAAAAAAAAGGTGATTTTTAGGTAAATTTTAAAATTCCTCGGGTTTGCATTAAATTCTCGAACGATGTGAAACGATGATAAATATTAAAATCTTATCTGCTTATCTTAGTCTTTGCGCCAGTTTTCGAGTAGCCGTACGTTTGTTGTATTGTATCAGTGAGATATGGTAACTGGTATTAGAGTTGGGTCTGACTGACCCAGGATGAACGGATATTAATTTTAGATATCCCAAACTTCTGTTACAATGGTTCTGTCTTGTCGTTTACAATGGGGTAAAAGCGTTTAGGTATGTTTCAACGAGAATGCCTAAGTGCAGGAGCATTTGGGTAGGTAGGTATAGACAAAATAGTTACCGTTCGCTGGATGTACGCCGATTGGCCAGCAAACAAGAATCATGCAGATATCCTATCTTGAAGTCTGAAAACGAATAAAGATAAGCCTTAGAGGAGTATAAGAGTAGCACTGGTAAAAATGGTGGGGATTCACCTGGTTTTCGCTGTATAATAACCACTGACAGCAGGAGCAGTGAATTTTCAGTTTTTCACCAACTAGCGTTTAGTGCGTTACAGTGTTTCCTTTTGGTTTTTCCTCAAAATTTCGGGTAGGAGTTTTTGAGAAATTTTCAAAAGAATTCCATTCCTACTTGTCCTTAACGTTGAGATCTGCGAATCGTTGAATCCGTTAATACAGGCAGATAATCGGATTAGTTAGATTGGTGAAAAATTATGAATTTCTGTTAGAAAAAAAATTAAGGTTTTTGACTGTGAAAACACAGAAAGATGAATCGTGTGTGTTTACTTCGTTTTTTAACAATTTTGGCAGTTGCGGGTGAGTTTTTGAAAATTTATGTTACTTGAAAAAAAAAATTTATGTGTTAATTTATACGTTAAATAAAATATTTTTTTATTTCAAATAGGATCATGCGTGTAGTAATATAAAATCTTGTCTATCTTTTACATAGACAATATGGTAATTTCTGATCTACACGCAAATAATTATCAGTCGCTGCAGTAGATTAAGCGTTTTCATATCTATGGTGAAAAAAAAAACCTTATCGATTTCATAGGACCAAAAGTTCTTAATAAAGTTTCGGATTGATGGAAATCAATCTATTATTACAGAGACAATCGACATATTTTCGAAAGAAAACTCAAACATATCTTGTTTACATAATGAAAAAATATATAGTACAATCAATAAGATTAAATAGTATTTATTCTTTGTCATCCAGGTATATCTGCTACTGGTATTCACATTATTGACGCGCCCTAGTGACCCGCTATTATTATCCGTGTTTATTAATGAAAGAAAAGACAAACTATTGACTTATTGTATAGAAAAATAAAATTCTTGATAATTCGAAAATAAATAGCGAAAATTCTTGATAGCACGGAACTTTTCGGGATCCAAGTTCACACTGACCGATACTTACTGATAAGAATAGAGGGTCCCTCTAGATAAGATTTTATGATTGCAATTATGCTGGGAAAGAGTATCCAAGCAGTGGACATCGCTGTAACTCGCATATTGATCTATTTAAAAGTTATCGTCGATTGTTTGGCTATCAGAAACCTTCAGTGAATTTTTGAAAAATTAGGTGAACTTGATTCGTCTGCAGCTTTCGAAACTGGTCCGAGTTGCGTAGAGCAATGTAGTAATTATGTAGAATACATTGAATGATATTTGGGCGAAAGATAAAATTTGCATAAGCATAATAAATATAAGGTGTCATTTTCATTTTAGCGACGACCTTTGCCGTTGAATATTCAGAGAATATTCCTGCTGTGGACTTTCGGACACTCGATCGAGTTGACGAAGCAAATTATACATCTACGGCTTCAATATCTACCACGGAAACTGCAACAGATTCCAATACCGAATCTTCATCTGAATCGACAACTAATTCTACCACTGATATTATTACCGATGCTACATTTGAGTCTACGACAGATTCTCCAACAGAACCGACGACGGATTCTGAATTAGAATCCACAACAGATTCGGCAGCGGAAGACACGACGGATTCTGTAACAGAATACACGACCGATTCTGTAACAGAATACACGACCGATTCTCCATCGGAAATAACGACAGATTCTGCAACAGAATCCACAA
>JASANN010000352.1:2282978-2345988 GCA_031762395.1 Calameuta pygmaea | reverse complement strand
ACGATAGATTCTGCATCAGAAACCACAACCGATTCTGCAACAGAATCCACAACAGATTTTATAACAGAAACCACGACTGATTCTGCAACAGAATCCACGACCGATTCTGCATCTGAAACCACAACCGATTCTGTAACGGAAACCACGACAAATTCTGCATCAGAAACCACTACCGATTCTGTAACGGAAACTACGACAGATTCTGCATCGGAAACCACGACCGATTCTGTAACGGAAACTACGACTGATTCTGCAACAGAATCCACAACTGATTCTGCAACAGAATCCACAACTGATTCTGCAACAGAAACCACGACAGATTCTATAACGGAAACTACAACCGATTCTGTAACGGAAACAACGGCAGATTCTACGTCGAAAACCACAACAGATTCTGCAACAGAATCCACGACAGATTCTATAACGGAAGCCACAACCGATTCTGTAACGGAAACTACGATAGATTCTGCATCGGAAACCACAACAGATTCTGCAACGGAAACTACGACAAATTCTGAAACAGAATCTACAGCCGATACTACCTCGGAAACAATAACCGAAGAGAACTCAGAGACAACTACTGAGGATTCATGGACGACGCAAGCCACACCGGATTACACATGGTCAATTCATCATTCAACCACTGGAGTGGCCTGTACCCTGGTTACCATGTCAATCACGATATCAGTCCCCTACACGAAAACGGACGGAACGGTACGACAATCTCTTCCATTTCATTGTACTTTAACGAGTCTATTCTATTAATTCATGCCCTGAGGAACAATTTTATTGCCGCTATAATCATAAATTAATTTTATGAACATTATCTTTCCAAAGGCATCTTCCGCCACTCTGAAGGTACCGTCAAGTGCAGCACCAACCGGAAGTTGTGACACTGAAGATTCGTACATGACTCTGTCATGGTTTTATACAGAACCCGCGTTAACCAACACTCTTACATTTACATTGAGCAACGATGCCTCTCAATTCGCCGTGGATAGCATTCAAAGCAGGCTTTACCTAGATGATACAAATTTCGAAAATGCGGCAGGTACAGGCTGTTTAAAAACATACCAAATCCGATTTCCATAAAAAAAAAGCCTACACATTCTAAAATTTCCATTACTTTTCTAGATGCCTCATTGAATTCGAACAGTTCCACAGGCTTGAATTTATTCTCAGCGTCCTTAAATACTGGAATCTACGTATGCAGCGTCCCGACTCAGGTGACCCTCAACGATATCACACTAACCATTAGCGACGTATCCTTCATTGCCTTCAATACGAATTCGGATTACTCAGCGCGATCAGGTAAACTACTTTTAGCCACATTTGTTCCACCACCCTGTCAATTTAAAAAAACTCCTCTTCACCCAAAAAAAATATTTAATTTCTTTCTTTCAGAGGAATCTTGCATCGTCGAAGCGTCAATCAACGTCATCGCCATAGTCGCTGGGGTAATCGGTGTCATAGTAGCAATTGGAATTATATCCCTCTTCGTCTGGTTTTGCAGAAAAGAAAAAGACTTACAATCTGAATTGCCGTGAGAGAAGAAATAATTTCCAAAAAATATCTTTTTTTTTTTAATTACATTTGTAAATAATTCATGGACACTGATATTAGACAGCGCTCGAAATTATTTTTAACCAAAAAAAAAGCAACAGAATAGGAAAAGTGTAAAAAAGAAAATAGCTCACTGAGATTTGCGTCGGTCGTGACGTAACTATTGTAAATATTCGATTAGGGCTACGAGCATGATAAGCGACTTCCATATAACATATATGTATATAGCCAACACGCTACTCACCAGCCCTATCATTTTAACAAGCCATAAGACGCATACATGACAGTATTGTACTACTTACTTAAAAAGAGGTTAATCGTCCTGTGAATTTGCCATACGCGTAGAATAGTCATTATTTATATCGTAAAATTTTTATTAAATTATCAACCGCAATATAAGTCCAGGCTAACTCTATATCCTGTTACTAATAAATTATCACTAGCCTAGCCTAAAGTATCCATCCCCATGGATATTAAAACTATTGCTCTCGGTATCGAAACATATGGCGCTGGGAAAATATTCTTTAATTGCATTCACCGCGATCGAAGCGTTTTACCATAGGGACCCTAAAGTCTACTTCTCGTCACGGATACGCCCAACGATTATTCGCTAAACTCTGACATTTATCGCGTCATCTGTACCTATCGTGTGAACTTCATATAGGAGCATCGCGCATGCGCACAGACGGACTGTCTCTCTACTATCGTTTACCGTGGAATATGGAATTCTTACACGAGGAAGGGTCTGCAGGCAGGCATTGGGGTAAACGTAAATAGGGTGGATTACCAAAGGGGTATGTATTAAAAAAAAAGGCCGCGTGTTGTACAATATTTCTTTTGTTATTTATATCATTTTATTATAGGACAATTAATTAGACCATATGATAGTGAACTCTTCCTGGTTCACCCTTATGGAATTTAAAATGTAAAGGATCCACCCTCAGTTTAGCACCTGGATATCACGTATCGGATAACAGATGCTTGCTTCCGGGACTGATATACGTGATATGGTCCTTTTTTTATTATTTTTATTTTATCAATCCTATGTATTATTTAATTTGGATAGATACGTGTAAGTAGATTGAATAAGCGACCGGGGGGGGGTTTATGGGTTTATACTAATTGTGACTATATATACAGTTATGTGTACGTATATATATATATATATATATGTATGTATTGACCCATAAAAATTATTGGACCCATCAAATGGGACCGTTTAACCAGGATTTTCTCACGATACGTATTACTACTTCCTGGGTCATAGTTCACGCGTCATCGATTCCGCGCTTGAAAAAAAAATTTATTTTGCAATTATCTTATCGGGTGATTGTAACGGTTCCCACGAATATTCTTTGGATTAGTTTCACATTCTGTGAATATGTGTCAGGCTGACGTTAACTGTATTGGTGAGGAAGAAAAGAATTTAATGAAACATGTTTTGCTTGAATATTTTCTAAAAGAAAAACATTTTTTTTGGCTATTGGAAATTTTTTTTTTAATTATTAGCTATATTATTCCTTTTGCTTTACCTTATCTGGTTATATGAGCTGATACTGTTAGGTATATATCACGATACTTGTGCTGTAAACAATTGTTCATTAATTCTGTAACCCATCCTCAGTCCCATATGCCACACAGTGTATGTACCCTATAAACACAGGAAGCACGTGTTTTACGTGCGTGCTTACTTCCGATTCGCGTTGCGTGCTTCATTAGAACGTATGCATAAGTGCGCTGTCACTACGTCACTGTCCCGTGGAGGAATCATAAAATCGCGTTAATTAGCATATAAAACAATACTTAAAGAGAATAGAAAATTTTTTTTTTTCAATCAGAAAATTTTTGTATACTTGTAAAATTCAAATCTAGTAGAGCGTCTGTACGTTTTCCCGCGCTTATTCCTTTCCCG
Source organism: Calameuta pygmaea (assembly GCA_031762395.1). Lineage (NCBI taxonomy): Eukaryota > Metazoa > Arthropoda > Insecta > Hymenoptera > Cephidae > Calameuta > Calameuta pygmaea. The sequence goes on along the minus strand of JASANN010000352.1, from coordinate 2,342,513 downwards.
CGTTTTCTTACCTTCCCCCGATTTCTTGATTTTTTTTTCTTTTTTTTTTCCTTAGGATTTACGTGGCCTTTCGAAGGTATGCCTTCTACCAGGGAATATTACCTGGCTTCTCCTTCAGGCAGCGTCAGCTGTTCGAGTTTATCCGACATAGACATAGTATGGTCCCTTTAAAGTTTAAAGGTCTCCGCTATAGTATTCTATTATGTTATACGTGGATTCGGGTTTTCTTACTATACGATATACAATGCCAAGTCCCTTGGCATAAGGTGTGTCTACCTTGTGTGCTGTGAACAGGCGAACTTCATGGGAAAGTGGGCAGGACAATTTTAGTCTAGGGACCCTAGTTTCTCGCCAGGGTGGCAAGTGTATTTCATGTCTATTGTTAGGCTGCTTACGAGCGGAATGAGGGTTGCGCAGGTCTTTCCTTAAAATTTTACGAGATCACTTACGGGTGGTATCCCTGGTATAATCCTCGTAGAAAAATAGGAATAAAAAATTCTTATACCGCTCAAGGACGAAACTTCTCCTCCATTGTATCCTTTAGGAAATCCATACAATATCGCTTATACCGATTCCTTGAATTTCTTGCCAATTTCCAACTAGACAGGAGAATTCGATAGGATCTATTAGACGGTATTGAATAATTTTTTTTTTTTTTTTGAAGATGCTAATAAACTGTTGAATTTTTACGATGGGTCCTGTCAGGCTCCTCTTAACAATTTTAAGAGACTCCGGCACGCGCTACCCCAAAGGGTCTGCTGGACCTGGCACGCGCGTCTTTTTTCGAATACTCAGAAGCCATTTGTATTTGGCTCGGGAAGGCCACTCCTTTGTTTTCTCTTCTTGGTATTCCAGGCTACCCCTACGACTTCCTTGAGTTTCCTATTTCTTAATTTTCTTCTATTTTCAACCCACGCGAGTCCTACGTCCTGAGGGAGTTTGGACAAGAAACTGTACCAGAAGTCCTGCATCAAAATCCATCTAGACAGTCTGATGAATCCTTCGCGTGGTCCAGGTTGTAGACTTTAGTCAGAGTGTAGAATCAGATTTTGAAGTTTGTCAGTGAATTTCACATCCTGAAGATCATTCACGCATCTTCTCCTCCACGTCTTCTTTGGAATGCCGACCGCTCTGCCGTCTCGAAAATACAGCGACGCAGATGGGATTGTGTTTAATGAAGTCTGGCGAGTTGCACCTGCCACTTTCGACCTACGGCCGTTACAGCCTCGAGCACCCGCCAAGAAAACTGGCAGACTTCTACGATCGACCAATGAAATGGACAGTGGCCTGGGAGTCAAAAAATTGATCCAGATGATTCCCCTGGCTGATAAAACGACAAGCAAAGAAATAAATTGCAGAATTTTATCCAAGATTCAATGGAGTACGATCGTCCCAGGTTATACGGGCTCTAAAAGTTTCCAAAAAAAAACGTAAAAATTTCATACTCGCTACTCAGATCAAAGTTCACCGGACAAAGAACTATTACTGTTTAATTACAGTATCGCATCTGGCGATCCTAAAAGGATCCACAAACTGGTGATCGAGAGATCTCACACCCTGGAGAGCAGAACCGCAACCCCCAAAAGTGGAGAGAGAAAACAAGAGGAAGGCGTGACTGAGTGTTTCTCGATCCAGCTGCCTTCTGGAGGCCGAACCTGATGATCGTCCACGGCGATAGAGGATACGAGTAACTGGCAGATACTGGCTGGATGTTAGCGAAACGAGAGAGGATGTTAAAGGAACTTGAGAAGAAGAGTCCCGACGGCAGCTGTTATTCCCTCAGGAGATTCTTCCAAGATTTACAAATAAAGCTAAAACATCACTCAGGGTCCACCTTCCTGCAGATATCCAGAAACCTATAAAAATCAAATTGGCTGATCGACGAATCATTCAAAGTTTTAATTAACGGTTTGGCCGAGAGAGAGGACCAGCATCCGGTGTTAAATTGTAATTCAATCTCCCAGCAATTTCTGTGGGACTCAGACATTTTTTTATGGCAGTGCATTATATTGTGTATACTTATATAATGTATAAGAGTCAGTCTCAATTACCCAGAAGTTCCCAGCCAACTGTGCATTTTAACCCATGAGTTTGCAACTCGTTATTAAATTTTCACTGTGTCTAACAGCCGCCATACATAACCTATAAAGTTACTAAGTAAATGGAGTAAGGATAATATTTATTGTATAGTCTATATGGATATCCTGTAGGTTTCCGAATCCATTTGGTGCTAGACAAGGCCAAACACATCTGAGCTCCCCAAGGTTTTTCTACGCTCCTGTTTCTAACGAGACTAGACAGGAAGTGGCGCATTCAACCCCCCCCCCCCCGCCCCTGTACCTTTTCAGTTTCCTCCCACGACCCGGGGGAGCGCGTGCTCCATCCAGGAGGGGTTCCTGGCGTGACCAGAAATCTGGAAATATTCCAGGACATCTGCATAAGAGCAGCTGAAGCTGTAGGAACTAGAAGAAAACCCCTTCTATTTTTTTCTCTCTTTATCTCTCTGAAAAGTTTCCTTTTGAAATTATGAAGAAGCTAGATCGTTGGTTTTCCAAAATTTTGGAAAAATCCGTTGAGCCCAGGTCCATTGTAGCGTCCTTTTATATAGGAACGAGCGTAGGAAAGGATTGTCCCTGTATACCGTGTCACTTATGAGGTCTTGTAGTAAGAGCGGACCAAGGGATGGCATAGTTGAAAAAGTCCTTCAGGATATACAGGGTGTCTCGTGGCAAGCAGATGACCAAACAAGTACGTATACTACATAGATATCATATTTCACAAGGGATTCTGTTTGTTTTCCGGCCATTATTCGTACCCACTATTTTCACGTTGCTCCTCTTGTGGTTTTCTATACAGGGGTGAGATAATCAGAGGATAATAATTTGCTAGATACAGGGGATGATTTTGACGGTCAAGGGAGAATTTCTTGTTCCTAGTAACCCACGACCCATCAAAGGAAACCGACTCTATCTATATTATCTATACGGCTCTCTTCTATCTGTTTTTTTCTTTCTTTCTCTATCCCATAAAGAAGACTCTTGACCATAGCTATACGAACGGAACGGCCATTTGCAAAAGAACAATGGCGTTAGGTATTAGTGGGTTTTGGTATGTTCGTTGGTTCGTGTGGGCAGATGCTGCCAGGTGCTCGGACCGATCGTCGAACAGAGAACTCTGCGCCTAAAGGGTAGAGTTTCAATTTTCATTCCTCATTCTACAGCGCACTGCGCTCGCCTTTCTTGCCGATGAAACCGCGTCTCGATGCTCGTCCACGTCAGCTGCCGATCACCGGCCTCGAATTTCGATGGGCCAATAGAAACCCTCCCATATATTTTCAACTGAAAAATAAAAAAGAACGTGGCAAATTAAAAAATTTTTTTTTAGCAAAAACCCTATAAAATGTGACCACAGTAAAAAAAATAACGAAACCGTTCATCAATGTAATCGATATTTTAACGTTATAAATTTTTCTAGCAAATTTCACGTAACTAATGACTGTAACTTAATTTAGATGAAAATAAAGAATTATTTTCAAAACGAAACTCAAAGTGTGCCACAGTCCACGTCCTGGCCGCACCTGCAAAGTTGCCATAGTCATTATCCTGGTTGAGACATGGAAAATTGAGGAACGTCGCGCTAATCGTCTTCGTGGCTAAGTACATCCTGGGGAACCCCCGCGGATTGGATCCTCAATGATGACGTCACGGCCCCACGAAAGTGTTCCGCTCTGAAGAGTATAGACCGGAAGTTCGTCTCCATCGGGAAGCCATGGGGGAGTATGGGTAAACGATTGGTTGAGGGTTCCTAAAACTCTTTGGGTTTTAACGGATATCGATGCTTCCAATTGGCAAGAGGAAATTAACGCTCCAATAAATTGATCAGTGTAACGGTTTTTTCGTAGCTTGGCGAAGATTCGAATGAGAGTGAATTTCACTTTTTGAAAATTCTTCAATGCCGGAAAGAGGATTGGTCAATGTTTTTCTTCTTCTTCTATTCATTCAACCAGATGAACTATAGCGACGGGTATTTGTCCTGCTCGAATTCTTTGCGGTAAGAATGTTTGTTTCTCCATAGAAGGCTATGGGATGAATCATCGGCGATCCTATGGGAATGAGTCATTAAGGTGGCCTCCCTGGAATTCCTGATGATTCTGAAACGAGCGTCAGCGATTCTCCTTTACACTGCTTTACTGAAACTCATATGTAGACATAAATCCCATAATGCAATCACGAATTAGCGTTACGCTCTGTGACCATGGTGTGGTCATGGTGTACACCTGTCCGTGCCCGCATCCTCTATAGGCACTATATTCTTAACCCTACTATTCCGTAACGGTCGTTTCTACCCCCCGTGCACCCCAACATAGCGATACACTCACTTAATATTCTCCCCGTTAAGTAAGGTGTACATCTATTTATAGGATTAACGAGATATATATATATATATATATATATATAGTTTTCTCCATTTCAATTCGGATATGTATACGATTCAGTCACGAAGGAAAATCATGCCTTGGACTGTAAATGAAAAAATTAACATACAAATTTTGCACATCCATCCGTAATATTATACGTAATTGTAATGGCAGTGTCGATTTATTATTTTTATAAAGTTTACAATAAAAGTATTATGGACCAAAGTGAATCTGAATTTTGAATACGAATAACGTGTGAGAAATGTAGGGTAATCCTTAGAAAAGTCTTCGAGAATATGAAATGATGTTGAGTCGCCATTGTGAGGATTTAAATCAAATCCAAAACGATAATAATACAAATCGTGATCGTTCTATAGTCTCGGCTACTTATAAAAAAGAAAGGAAAAAAAAAAGAAAAAGAAGCGGGCATTTCATGGTGCGAGTTCCCCCATTAAAATCGCTTAGCATAATCCGTTGGTCGGATGATGGAGAGCGCGCGCTTTTTACTGCGCACCCAGTTCGGCGCACCAATCAGATTTAAAGTATTGTACAGGTGGTGGGGAGACCTCGTGGCTTCAAACGGGACTGGGTTTCCTCTTGCTGACCAGAACCAGTCGGATCGTGGAGGGAACAAGATCATCATCACTGATCTAAAGATAGTTTCTCATTTGGAAATACATAAAGCACATCGAAGTTCTCCGAATCGTTTTTCATATAAATTACACATCTATTGGCAAGGAGTTCAAGGACTAATCACAGTGCTCGGAATAGAAGCTTCCAGAAAAATCTACAAGAAAGACACATCAACACGGGGAACTTTGAAGAGTGACAATAATTTCTATCTGGAGATGCTTGCCGCGTCAATCTGTCGTGAGGTGCACTTCGCCGTGCTCTCGTCAACGATGTCCAGTCGTGTTCCACGCTGCCTCTTCGGGCCGCCTAACCCTAAGGATACCGTGGAACTTCTACAGGAAGCCCTAGACATGGAGAGAACGAAATTTGCCAGGAGATGGGGCGTGGATCCTACGTCAGAGGACAAGGAAAATTTTCAAAAGAAGAATCATGACAGGATCGAACGCTCACCGAGAAAGAGGAGCAATCCTTACTCGAGACAGACTAATATTCACGGTGAGTACCCATTATATTTGACTAGCGTAGAAATCTTTTATTCACGATTCAAACACGGTTAACGGGAAAGATCGTTAATTGGATTTCCGGGAACGAGAGCTCGTGAGTCGATTAAAAAAATAATTCCTCGAAACATGAAAAAGCGATTGAAGAAAGGACTGCCGAAAATTCGAGAGAAATCTCTCGTGAATAAACGTTTTGACCAAAGGAGCACGTAGCTCTAGTAAAATGTGTATAGTCATTGTCGGTAAAGTGGCGGGACGCTGTAAATTAGTCAAATCTCGAAGCGATGCACTTTTTCAAATAAGGGTGAAATAATATTTCAATGATATACCATCAAGATTTTCGAGAGACGATAAAAAAAATGTAAAGCCTCAAATTCTGTTTCGTAAGGCCCAAAATATACCATATACAGTCCCAACAAGGAAAATGCGTCGTACGGTTTTGGCGGCAAAGGACCCCGACATCGAACAACGGTCCACCGTGTTGTACGGTACGCCTGAAGGTAGGCGCAGACTGGGAGTCGCGTGGCTGAAACCTGTTTTCCATTATCCTCCAGTCCCTCCTGAAGTCTCCATCCATCCGTCCCACAATACTATATCCTCCTCCTCTTCTATCCTTCTCCTCTCGCTCCTCCTCATCCTTCTTGGTCATCCTTACCGTCAGCTTCTTGTTTTACACCTCGCCTCAAGCTTTCGTTTGAGGGCTACCGTTTTATCCCTTCGAAAACAACGTGAGAGGGGCCCTACGCGCTGCGTGCGCCGGAACCAAGTATACAAGGCCGCATAATAAGCATGGTTCAAGATATCCCTAGAAGTTGAAGTAACTAGACTTTGTTGAACCTCCAGAGAATATTTGGATATCCATAGTGATTTTTGTAGACAGTACTCGACCGATGCCCTCCAGGGTTGTAATTACTCTGATAACTAGACTCTCCACTTGCTCTCTCAGGATTATCTTTGTTTGCTCTTGAAGATTGTCCGAGGTCTGGGACCTCAGGATAGATGATCCGTTATGGGACACCTCATAGTCACAACGTAGTAGAGAGACTACGATGATTCCGCTTAGAACGAAGAAGCAATCGAATAAAAATTGCCTTGCACGACGAAACCGTATTCTCTATAACTGACTCGATAAAAATATTTGCCGTCCATCCAGCATCTTGGAATTGAAAGTGAAACTTTTAATATTACCTTCGTACCGGTATGGCTGTCGGTCTAATTTTCTTTTTAGGTTCATACAGTCTTCTGATGGGAATAGGGATCTAGAAACGACACTGTTCTACGCATTGAGTTTTCGACTGGCGTGATTCACTCGAATGAGTCACAAAGTTCGAGGTGAAATACCTAAGGCCCTTCTGACTCATCAAACGACCCACTTCCTTCTACAGAAAGAAACTTGCTTCGATCGCATTCTTTGAATTCTCCCGCGCTTCATCACTCGTGATTGCAGCAGTTTCATGGACTTCTGAAACAGTACAGAGATACTCAGACTTTACAATGCTCAAAGTATACCTACAGCAGTTACCCCACAGGCATCCTCTCTGCATTTTGCACTAACTCCCAAGCTCTCTCATCCGCATAACGTTCCTGGTGCTACAGGTCGTTTCACGAACTTGAGTAAATGGCGAGTGAGACTTCCTCGAAGTCCCACCATGCTACCAATGGGTACTCATCCTCAGAAGTATCTTATAGGACCTTTCCCGTTGTACGACATGACTAAGAAGAGTCTCTGCGGGGTCTTAAAGTTCATCAGGCCGCAACGGACCCACGACCCAATGCTTCCTTAGCGGACACCTGTTTGTTTCCATACCTTGAGTCGTTCATCTAAAACGACTTTTCCCACGACGAAGTAGTTGCTAGACGTGACTGTAAACTAACCTAACCTAACCTAACCTAATCTAGAAAGAAGATGGTGTTTTTAGGAGACCTTTCGAAGGCCGCGAGCCATCTAGCTCTTGATCGTACTACTCTACCTTCTTTCTTATCTGCACTTGCAGAAACACGTATTACCCATCGATCCCACCATCATTATCCACCAGTATATCACCGTACTGGGAAAAGGGTTTACGATATAAAAGAGCCTGTAATTTCGCGTAACTCTTACAGATATCGATACCGGCCGACAATTTACGATTGCAATAAAAAGCGTCACAGCCGCGATGCCGCAAGGCTCCAGCATCTCGTGGAATGTAAAGCAATGATCGTAACAAAAGGCTCGGGAATTATCATGACGGTTAAACTTAGTTCTCGCGGATGGAACGAATTACTGGGTACTTTTTGAAATTGCACTTGCGCTCGATGTTTCAATCGTAAAATAAATCGTCGTAATGCCAAAGAAATGTATCTTTCAGAATATCTCGTAATCTCGCTACAAGGAACATATCGGATCGATCTTGAATTTAAAAATTTTCTGAAATATCCTGACATAACCTAAGAGTCTGCTAGGGACATGGCCAGATCGGATAAAGAGAAGCGTCCTTGCTGCGAGGAGCAAGGGCAAAAAAGAAGTCTTTATTGTACCTTCTCGATTTAAAGGAACCTTTGGGGCTTCCTGGAGACTTGGAACTGTTAGAAGAGGGGGTGGCAGGGGGAGGGTGAAAGGAACAACAAAGAATCTTCCTCGATTTTTTGAACCCACCACTCCCCCCACTTCGTCTCCAAACGACGTAGCTCACTGCCACCTCTCTCTGCTTACTTGCCCACCGTTATTCCTCAAGGAAATCCTTAGCGCAGAATTTTCAATGACTACGTGGTACAGGTAAAGGAAGACACTCAAGATTCTGGCTCCTTTATAGGGGATAGACTTCTTCATTTCTTTGCTCTAACAATCGGCTGGGAAACAGATGTTGGTTAGTGCGCCAAGAAGTATCTCGACGAAATTTCGGGAGAATTCACGAAAACCTTGGAAGATGCCATATGGCGGACTGGTGTGCGTAGTGAAAGGATACCTTAACAGGCTGACATATGGTTACTGCACCTTCAGGTTTTTTTCGCTCTTTTTTTTATTTGGCACTATTTTTTTTTTAATTTGGTTAATCTTCTCTATTGGATTTCGAAATGTCTTTATCCGTTCGATACTCGCGTTACGATGCGATTGCGTGTACGGATTGATACGGATTTCTTGCTTACAAAAGATAACAAAGTAAGGTTGATTTAGGACTGGGATTTGTAAACTCTAAGGATTCCACGTGTTTTGGGTATCTTTGGTATTTCCGTGAGGATGTGTGAGGGGAAGAAATATGGGGAGCAAACATGAAAGATAAAATGGGATCAAGAGGAGGAGGTGAGGGGGGGGGAGGGCTGGAGGTAATGAGCGAAACTGGAAGATTTCGGTAGTGGCGAGACGGGAGGGAGCACCTGTCACGTGTCCCTGCAAAAAGGTGGGCCTTAGGGCTCCACCAAACTAGGGAAAGGGACTCAGGTGCTACCTGACCGAAAATGGGGTAGGACCCTTTCGAAGACGTTTTGTGCTACGAGCTATTGTTGTGGAAATTTCGTATTTTCTTGGTCGCTTGCCCTTCGCTCTTGCCCCTCGCTTCAGCCTGCTCACAGGTTGTCCCATACGCGGCGTAAATAAACTGACCCAGCTAAACATTTTTTGGGCCTTACCCAATAGATACGTCTCGATGTAGTTATCAGAGCTCTTATTTCTTTGTTGTCCTTTTTTTCTGGTTTTCTTTACTACTGTTTTGGTACCCATAAAAATTAGACTGATTTCTGCAACCGTTCTTAGCAGATGCGGGGCCTTACTGCCCGCATCGATTCGATCGCTAAACCGGATCGGTTAGAAGTCGTTTAAGTGTGCTGGGACTCGTGAGCGAGGCACCTGGGCCCCCATTTTCGAAGGGGGCCCACTCTCTCTCGCTCTCTTTCTCTTGGCTGTGAATGAGAAAGACAATAAAAGCAAAGAGTTATATAGCTTGATTCAAAAGTAAAATGGAAACATTTGAAAAATCGACCTGGTCCCTGCGAGGATACAAAACCTCTGACATACGTAGGGTGTAGTGCGCATGTAAGCGCAGTAAGTGGATCCTGAATGAACTCCTTTTATTTTCTCATTGCAGATTACTGGCGCGCGCGCAAAGTCTGCGACACGAATAAGAAAAGCACCAGCGACGCCAAGCAGCCAAGTACAGAAGCTTCCAAGGCACAGAACTAAAACGGCGCTTCCGTCATTTGCACGACCAATGACAGCAAAGATGGCACGCGTATAGGAGACTGCACTTTGTATAATCGAATTTGTATATTTATTGTCTTATCACATTCGCTACTTATTAGAGTTATTAAGTATTAGCCATTGATACTAGCGTGTTAAGTGAGAATCGATTTTTTTTGTTGTAAATATTCGCGATTAATTAATGGAGGTTTGGGGTGGATCCCAGGAGTCCGAAAAAAAAGTGATAAGAAGGGGGTGGGCACTCATTTTTTTTAAACTATTTAAATTTTTACGTTATTTTAAACTTCCTCTTGGATCTTCTCTTGATCCTGGCGGGACGCTTTGAATCCTTCCGTCAAGATCAAGAAACAATGGAACACTCCTTTCTCTTTCTTTCTCTCTCTCTCTCTCTCTCTCTCTCTCTCTCTCTCTCTCTTTCTTTGCCCCTCTGTCTTGTATTCTGTATAGATTCAGAATGGAGTGTTCACTAAAACGACTTCCTGTGTGATCTCCACCGGAAGCCTGAAACGGTTGATTCTTATAATGGAACAACGATGCAGCGCCTCCAAAGACTAACTTTTACTAATTTAATCTAACGCTTCAGCAAAGTCCCCATATACTTAAAATGGGAACACTGAAGCGAGATCCTATGTATATCTGATCTTAGTTCGTAAAAAATCTCTAGTCAATTTTAGCATCTAAGAATTCCAACGAATAAATAATGATTAACATTTCATACGAAGTTATGGTCTTATTCATGCGAAGTCCTTCATACGTCATCCGATACTCTCCTAACCTGTAGATCCTAAAAAGAATCATCGATAACAATAGTTTCCCAGTATTGTCTACCCATGCGTCAAACAATGATTGGTAAATAAAAAACTGACCCAACGATCCTACGGTAATTCAATATCAAACGATATTAGTAACCTGCAATATCTCGACGAAAAGAAATCCATGGATCATTAAGCTATCGTTATTCTATTTATCAAATCTTTCAATTCTACCAAGAAGAATAACAATCGTTATCTCAAATTTGTTAGTAATATTAAAACCAGTCATCACAGTGCCATACGGCACACGTACACGGTCTAACCTATCCCAACCGAATCTAACCTAAAAACCGAAACTTCCTAGTATAGACTTAATTAAACAGTCGCGTGTTCGTCTAATGTCTAATAGCACGAGTTGTCATCGTCCACGTTCGGCACCTTTAAAACAGGCAGGAATATTAGACAGCTGAGGACACGTTCCTCAATTGCACTTTATTATAACGTACCCATCCACCTGGACACGTGCCATGGTGGTCTTCTAGAAATGCATGGGGGTTAGACATCAAGCTCTACCTATGGTGGCACGTTGCCTACTGTGTCTGTGTGTTTATATAAATGTACGCACTCATATAGAAATACATATATTACCTTGAAAAGGTGTATGGGGGTGGCTGCAAGTTGTACGGTTAATTACAATACTGGCGATGCACCGTAGAACTCCATGGGAGGGACTGGAGGAACCCCATAGGACGCAGCTGGTACAAGGTTAATGGTTGTCATCCTAGCTGGCTATTTTCGGTAATAGAAACTAATTTCGTAATTCCTCCTTTCAAAGTTCCGTTAACACATAAATCGACATCCTATGTATAATGGGCTTATTGAAAATTTTCAAATTTAATGCACCAGTGCCAGTCGATCAATCATAAATCAATTAATTGTCTGATATATTCTTGTGTTGTTGTACGTTTCTTGGAGGTTATAAATGCTCGATATTGAATGCGTTTATTACACTGCAAATCGAATTCTCATTAATCGTACTGATATAAACGTACAAAAGACGCCAACTGTTGATCACTATTGATCGGGCATGTTACACAATCGACATTCCGCACTGAGCCATTGTTATTACTTCTCGTTACGCTCGTAACCATTGCGCATGCGCACAACTAGGCGTCGCGTGCCGTCGTGTGCTCGACGTTTTGTCCAAGCGTCGATTCTTTCGCTATGTACACGAGTGACGTAAATAATATTCTACAAGCGATAAATGCAAGTGAGAGACACGTGCTGTTAGCGACTGCAAGTCTTTCGTAACGAGTAAATGTAGCTAAATGCACGTAATGGCGTAATGATCGATGCACACTGCTTACTGTTTGACTTCCTGTAAACTCTCCGTTGAAAACAGGACGTGACGCTAATTCTCCGCAACTGATATTACCAATCGTGATGGATGTGTAATATTTAATATTGTTATTTTGAGTGAGCACGCGGTGTTTTTTTTTTTTTTATGTACTTAAAAAATACCGGAAGTCTTGTACGATTGCTGCTTATTCAAGGAAACTAGGCGCGAATGTGTTTCTCGATTTCTGAATGATGGCGAAATATATGTATGGACATACGTGTTCCTAAGATATTGGAACAGTCGAATTTACGTATTCCTGTTGTTATTCTAGATCTCGTAGTCTATTTTCAGAAACTTACTATGTATTCGGATTTTATTTCGAAACTTTACGCGAATAAATCTGTCGATGAAGTATTTTCTGAATCCGCGTCCCTTTTCACACTATCAAACGTCATTTTAGAAAAAAAGATATTATATCATTTATTTCCAAAAATTCGGAAATTGACGAGAGACAAAAATTGTCTGCTGAATTTCACAATGATGCTTATCAACACCCACATTTATTTTTAACATATGTAAATCGGTTGCCATGAAAAAAAATATTAATATAAATACTATTGATAAATATGAAGCAGGTCCCAGGTGTCCCATGAATTTATATCGATCATCGATCACGCGTGACATGTGTAAAATTCGAAATGAAGGGGCTTCCCCCATTGCTGTAAATTGATTAAATTGCACCCAGAATTTTAAGGCAAATTTACACTTGATTGTCTATCCAGCATATAGGGTCCCTAATTTCAATGCCGTATATATGACATACACACAATGCAATTCATAATATCCCTAGCCAAGATACCGACCACCGATCAATCAATTTTTTTGCTCACGACCTACGTCAAACTCATTCACATCCCACTGGCATCCTAATTTCCCTCTTAAAACATTCTCAGTCCTTCAAAATCCACCGAAATCATTTGCCTGTCTAAAATTTAAAAATCGTTAACTTTTCTATCGTCCCTCCCATCCACGATCGATTCCTGTCGTTATCACATATCAATTCGTGCTTTTTTTTTTTAATTCCAATAATTTGACCTTCCTTTGACGCTCTATAAACAGCATCACCATTTACACGTATCCAACGTTTATTCCTTCGAATTCTCGTGCTAGCATCTATCTATTTATATGTATAATGTAAGGCGGCGAGTATCCACTAAGAAGGGAACGCGTGAAAAATTCTCACAGTTGTATTAACCTGGACACGTAACGGTATCTAACCGTCCAGTGGCCACGTTCGTCGTGAAGATACGAGTACGAAAAAAATAATAATAAAAAAAAAAGTTTACCATAACCAAGCAACGAAGTACCTCCTCGTAATTTCAGAATAACTGACCATGTCCGGGGATGTAAACATCGTAAGCTAGGGTTACAATGGCATTATCGTATTCCTTAATGAACTTGTCGAGTAGGTCGAGGATTGGCAAACTTGAATGAGAGTGGCGAGCATAACATTGCCACCGTATTACACCTCCTGTCCCATTACCTATGTAAATTAGCATTAATGCACCCGTAAAAGGTACACAAGGTGATGGGGATGCAACCGACATTTCAAATTAAGGCTATTCAATAAGTATACATATAGTCCTCTTTTTATGTGGACAAATAAAGGAATAAAAAATGGACACCGTTCCGTCAATGTCCAGGCGGGACCAATGTGGAACTGGTTACCCAGTTTGCTTGGTAGTCTACTGCCAGCACCTTTTCTATTGTTAATGACAGATATTACGGTAGGGATAGAGACTCCGTGTAACATTCTAGGGACTTTGATAAAGTGTTGTTTAATTGAATGGAGTATATCTAGGGACTTTGGTATTTGGTGATGAAACTTGTTCTGCATTAGATCTGAGTAGAAAAATGAAAGATTTATTTATACGGTACGGCTGGAACGTGCAGCTGTTTGGATGTGCGAGAACTTTTTTTTCAAATTTTTTTTTCGATACGTGCAGGAGTATGCGCGCACGTGTCTTCTATCTTTGGACCTTTTTTTTATCCTCTTCCTTCCTTTGCACAGTTTTCAAATCCTCTTGTGCACCGCGGTGTGTACGAACAGGACACGCACCCCATATACGAGAACGTGTATCCGGTCCAGATTCGTGGCAGCCGTTCCTCCGAGAATGTTAACTTTAGACGCCGACTGGTAGTAAAAGTGGGCCCGATAAGTCCCAGCTGGTAACGTATAGAATGAGATGGTCGATAATTTAAAGTTGTATAGGATTTTGTAAAATTATTCTAATTCTTGTGATTACGAGTTTCAGATTTATTATGGGCTATACGAAATGACGATTCATTAATGTAACTTAATGAATTGCTTTGGAAAAGTATTTCATTCATCGATTCGACGGCGATTGAATTTCAACCAACAACACGTATCCGGAGCCGGAGATTCTCGATTGGGACCTGTGGTTCCTCAGTCCCACGGGGCCTCTGATCACCGAAGCAAGACACCGCAAAAACTGTATCGTACGACAAACCGCCACCCGGTATACAGCATTCACTGGGATATATCCTTCGTCCTGTCTCACGCTTCTTCTCTGGGAACTTGGACTCCTGGACAGTGACTATATAAGCAGACTGGTTGATGGTGAATTTTGTAATCTGAAATCTTTATGAAAAAATATTGAAATTCATTCTGCGTTGCAGCAGAGAGAAGCAGCAGCAACGAGGAGTCGTGTAAGACGGCGATTCGCAAAGTCGTTACGGTTCGCAGCAACCGTTAACAGACTGTTCCGGACATCCACCTGCCTGGCACTCTCTTCCGTCGAGTTCAAGAAACTCTTTGTGCCAGTGAGCCGAAGCGATTGTCGCTCTCTTGAGAGCTTTGAGAATAAAGGACGTTCCCCGACTTCACTCAGAATTTTCTCAAGAAAGTGAGGCTCGAAAATGAGTAACGGACAAGAAGTGCTGCTTCGGATCTTGAAGATCCTAGGCGTGAGATTCTCTGGTACTTGTCAGATAGATCAAGGAGTTTGTTTACATAATTTACAGAAAATAAATACATTTTTCATAATATGCCGGGGAATACGTTCTTAAAGGTATAAATAGAAGATAATTCCTTTATTATTCAGTATTACGCATTTATTCGGGGTTCCATAATCTTAAGGGTTCCTGACGAGGATACGGAGACTCATTCTGGATGCCAACCAGTCGACCAGGATTCCAGAAGTAAAACTGACAGGATGCCTCGCCTAGATCCTGTCTGTAGGCCGGAGAGAAGTCCTCTCGAGCATGAAATCACTTCCAGCAAAGAATAACAAGCGAAATGCCAGAAGCGTCCGTTTGTTTCGGTCGTTCTAAGCGAATGGTTCGAAAAGTGACTTGAAAACCGGTGCAACCGATGCATGATCATCTTCAAAGGGTTGCGTCAGGTACCAGATGAGTCCTATCTTATACTATAGAATTTGATGAAGACATAGTCACATGGTACCCGGAATAGCTGTGTATACTTAAAGTATAGAGTATATATGTTGTAAGAAAAATATTTTGCTACAGGCTTCTCCCCACTAACCGGTTCGCATTCAGCACTCGCCTCGAGTCTGATTATTACGTTTCTAGCCCATTCATTATATCTTTATTGTTTAAGGCCAGTTTTTATCAGCGTAAGAGCCCTACCCTCTGACCTTCCATGCCCTCGCCCCAACTCCTAGGACACTGATTAGGAGATCTTCGAGGACCATCCTCAAGGATCTACTAGGCCTGTGTGACAGACGTGAAGTCCTCTCCTTCCAACTCCTTCACGGATTCACCCCAGAGCAGTATTTGAGAGGCCAATGGAGGTCGCCATCTTACCTCGTGCGCAGACGACGACGTCGTCGAAAATCCGTGAACACCGGGTCCAGCAGAAGGGAGACCCTGGCCAGTGCTGCGCCGAGCCAAATCATCAGAACCTGCCATGCCCGAGCTGCAGACCAATGCCGAAGCGCCTAGCTTTCTCAGATCAGAGATCAGCCAGTTCCTGAGGCCCCGGAGGCCCATCGAGGAAACCAATGAGGACCGGAAACGGAAGAGACACTTCTTCGAGCCAGAATGCGAAAGAGCGCGAGTAGGGAGTTTCGAGTGAAAATTTTTTGTAAGAGAATTGCGGCTTTTGAATATTGTCACGTCCGAGCTATTTTAGCAAAACCGTAGAAACATGCGTCCTCATTTTTTGCCATATTTACGGAAATACGTGGTTCAAATGTTAAGCAGCAAAACTAATAGGAAATTGCTTGCAGGTGTTGTCCGACTCTTTAAAAATGAACCTACGATCGTCAGCTTGCTCGAAGTAAGGAATGTGACAATCCAGCCACTGAGACCAATTTTTAAATTTTACTCCAATTAACTCAATAGTTTCATAGTTAATATTCGTAAGTACGAAAACATGGCAGTTCAAAATTACTTTTGCCATAGACAGTCACGCGATTATGTACAAGCATCAATTAGATACGTCGCAAAGGGAAGCTGCATCTCTCCAATGTTCGTTAGTACGGTCAGGTTGTATCATAGCGAAACTAGCTGATACTGAAAGTAACTGATACCGGAATGCGACTTAGATTCGTTAGGGAAATGCGAAAAAAAATATGGTGCCACCACAAGCAGCCCTTTACAAAGTTCCTGTGACACGAATCCACTGATTTAACAGTGGATTAGACAAAAAATGACTGTTTTCAGTAAATAAAAAAAAAAAGCTAAGATAATTAGTACGATTTTCTCTAAGTCATTTTTAGACAGTACGGTTCCTTCGAACAATTTAATGTCTATTAGACAGCAATTGTGGCAGTAACTTTAAATTACGAAATATTACTTAATTTAAATACTTATATATATATATATATATATATATATATTGAACTTCTATCGAACATAAAATCGAATAACTGTTTGGAAAAGGTTATAATTAAAACTATACTAAATACATACGTTCTTATCACAAGTTCAATAATAAAAGCTTATCAAGTTCAGATCGTATGAATAAAAAAATAATAAATAAAATAATACTTTTCCAACAACAGCGACGCAAAAGAATCTATACTTGGCTTGATGCAATAATTGTCGAGCTTTTGCTACGTATTTGCTAGCATTGTTCCCTTTATTTCTATTTCACAGCAAATTCAAAGAATATTCTCAGCAAATCTTTGCAGAAAAATATTCCAACTGATTTTCATAGACACGTCGTGTTATCTGCGATATGATACGAAAAAAAGATAAGCATAAGAGCGTTAACTTTTTATATACGTTGGAATTATCGCATTGTGATATATTTACTTCCTGTTGTCACTTTTATTTCCTGAGTGTTTCATTGCATCATTTTAAACACGACCTTGATTCTACACGCGTGCGTGTGTCGTTAGAGACCCGACGTGCACGCTTTCACGTATATCTATATATTGTGGTGCGTCGACAGCGACCATCCAATTTCCTCTCTTACCTCATCGCACTGCGTCCACAAGCTGGAGACCATTAAACGCAATAAGAATTATTTATATATTATTTTCCATTATCACCGTAAAAGGTCGCTTATCTTGATCTTAGATATTTCCATTGTTCGCACGGGCAGAATCGGCATTTTAAAAAACTATGAAAAACACATTAATACAATCTCTTGAATTTTAATTATTACAATCTCTTGGGATATCACCGATTATTCTTTGAATGCCTTCGATCGATTCTTCTTCTTTTCTCTTTCGACTTTTCAACACAGCACTTTTATGAAACTCTACACGATATTCTTATAAGACGCAATGATGGAGCGAACAAAAAGACTTTCGTGTGAAAAACCTCGTCAAAGGAATGCTGTGAATTTTCCACCTTGAAAGGAAATTTATATATTTATATTATGCATGATTGTTTTAATTACGAAAAATATTTAAATGATATTATAATGCTGAGTACATAAATCAGTCACTAGATATCTGGATGGTATGTTGGTATAGTTTCCAAATTTCCTATAAAGTCTTTACTAGTCTTATGTGAAATTCATCCTACGCCATTTTTAATGCACTCAATTAATGTACATACGACCTAGATTCAAATCTAATAACTTTTGTTAGAGAAACGTCTGTCGTATCCATCTTGACTATTTATTCTTATGCCCCCCTTAAAATTAGAGTCTGACTTACCTCACGTAATGTAGACGTAGGTCCCATTATAATGTACAGCCTGACAATTAGGTATGACGTAATACGTGATAGATTCGTATTACGTGCGCAGGCAACCGAGTCTAACATCGCAAGAGGGTAAAATCTCTTGATTGATCACAGGTCATGTGCCTCCCGGTATGTTATGGAACAATACGACCCTGACGAGTTCGTCCTGCTAGAAAAGTGGGTCAGGTCAGGATCCGCTAGACTTTTAATTTCGGTATAATTTTTTTGCAAGTCCACCGATTATCATTAAGTCTCCCAAGGGGCCCGTTGATCTTCTTTCGAACTGCTGATTTCCGAAGGACTTATAGTACCGAACCGTATCGATTACTGGGCGGTAGATCAGAATGGGCCTAAATCGGTTTCGGGACTGTCGGACATCTAAAACCAAGCAAGGTGCACCTGGCAGCTTCTCTTTTTTCATTCGTAATATCCCTGCTCTGTTGTACTATTTTTTTTGCCTCTCCTCACTCTCCTACAAAGAGAGCCCAAGAGAGGATCGCTTACGTCTTGCTCCAGCCTCCGTCTTGTTTCGCGCAAATTGCACTTCCGTTCCGCGAATTCCCACGGAAGTCGCACAATCGCGAGTGCGACAAAGGATTTGCGCATGTTCCATACACCTCGACGTGCGATCATTCCCCGTGCCCAGGGGACCTTATTCACTTGCTGATCCTCGCCGAGCGAACTGTTTCCGCAAGAATACGGGGGTGGAGTTAAATTGCAAAGACAAAAGGATCTGTAAGAGAAAAAAAAAGTGGATGGAAAGTGTTGCGTTACGTGGAGCGGCTCTTCCTGCGCAAATCTCGAGGGTTAGGTTTCCATGTTCCAGAGTGGACACGGCGGACACGCTCGACGACGGGGAGGATGGTTATTGTCTGCCGTCCGGGTTTTAAATTCAGCCAGGTTGAATGCGCCCACATTCGAGCCAGGCAGTCTTCCTTTTTTTCATGACTGTAGCTACTCGAGTCTCTTTACCTCAACTGACAGAACACTCTTTTTTTTCGTCTTTGTTAGCATCCATATTTTGTTGCTTTAAAATATCCTTTTCTCTTTTTCTTTTAGTAGGATTCGCCATTCGATCTTTTACCCGTGACGTAATGATTTTGACGTTTCTTCGTAATTGAACGTTTCATTACTTTCTCTGAATTTATCGTTGATCATTTGGAATCGAAATAACTACACGGCCGCGTGCGAGGCTGACCTTACTCAAGTCGCTAAATAAACCATGCCGTCTACTACATGGCTAGTCAAGCGACGGCCTACGCCATTCTATTCTTGGCGCAAGACTAGAAAGCGCAACTTTGTTCTACATTCTTGTATTACTGTATTCTAGGAACATTTTGCTGCATAATATGGTTAATTGTAGAAATTTTCATTTTTGCTTCTTTTTCAAACTTTTTTTTATTTTCAACTTTTTTTTATTTTCAACATCTTATCGGACTCAGTTAATGTTGATTACTTTGAGAGTTAAGCAATTTTTTTTCACCCTTATCCCCCCCCCCCCACGCGCCCTCTTTTTCTTCCCAATATAGACTCCGGAGAAAACGTTCTCCGCACGTGAACGACGTCCGTTGACTTTTCCATGGAATTACAGATGAAGTACGGTGGGGCGACGAGGGGTAGTAGAAACGTGCGACAGGAAATGGTAGAAAAGTCAAGGGCTGTGAGAGGGGTCGAACAGCACTTCCAGTCTGGATGAATTCTCCCTTTCCCTTCCCGCCCCCATTATTTAAACCGCATCCGAGGGGCGAAGTAAAATCCTAGCTCGTGTCTCTGACCTATGGAAAAACAGAGAGGGGTGCTGTATTTATTTTTGGAAAGAAGAAAGAAGGAGGCCACGACAGTTAAAACGTTAGGGAATATTGCGTCTGGAAGGGTAGACGTTTATACCGGGGCGTCACGATAGCCATCTTGTTCGTTAGAGCTTATTATTACGAGAAAAGTCAAAAAGGGAAAAATAAATGAAAAGGAAGAAAAAAAACATTGAATAATTTCGTATATTCTCACAGTTTCCTTATCTACGAGATCATACCAAACGACTGTTTCGCAAAAAGAGAAAAAAATGGTCATTTATCATTTTTGAAAAATAAATAATATCTTCAAATAAATTTATCTGTTTTTTTTTTTTTTTTTTTTTTTTGGAAAATCACTATACCCGTACAGGATACTCGTCGTCGTCCCGATTAACTCTCGAATATATTTCAAGGTCTGTGAATATACAGGAAGCGACAGTTGGCCTCAGAATGAACCTCCTCTCAAGATTTAACACGCAGGCAGTATAGGCGCATCTGAGGAAGCGGTACGTATGTATGTCCGACTGCCGCGAACCGTGAAGGAATGAACGAATGAATGAGTGAATGAATATGCATTTCATTGAGAATCCTCGCGAGTTCATTGTCTCCCCTATATATGTATAACAACGTTGACAGAGAATATTCTGAAGGGTTTGCACTCTAAACGGAAGAAATGGTTGACCGCAACGGATTTTGACCGGAAGCGATATCAAAATAAAAAAAAGAAATTATGCAACTTCCAAAAAAAAAAGTCAATTTTTATTTAAAAATTTACAAATTCAAAAATTCTTCAATATTATTTTTTTTTTCTTCGCCAAGCTATAACGAGATTATTTATTGCAATTATACATATTTCCAAAAAAATTTCGAATTTTCAAACAATGGCATCTCTCAGCCACTAACGGTACTACTTTCAATTAGCAATCCAGGTACCGTATGCTGGTCTAACCCGAGGTTACATGCATGTCAGTCACACTCGGCTAAACTCAGGGTTCAGCCAGAACTCCGTTCAAGGAATAAAACATAGTAAAGCAAAGCGAGGCAAGGCCGTACGAGACTCCCGGTCAAGGTTATCTGATGGGATACTTGAAAAATGATTAAAAAGTTTTATAACGCGATACGAGTAAACAGCCTGTACCACAATGTGAAATTATTTCTTAAACTAAGTCTGTGGAGTCCCGGGAATTATTATTATTTAATTAATCAAAAGCACCGCTGTATCAAATGCAAATAATAAGACGGGAAAGTGCACGAAGAAAGGTTTTATAAATATTAATCAAATTCCACTAGGCGTTCTGTGTGTCAATTAAAAAAAATTTCATCACCCCTTTAATCCTGCTTCACACTTGTAAGTAGAGCAAGGTAAAAAAAAAAAAGGGCATCCGTCGTACCAGTGGCGCTGCTACGTAAAAAAGTAGAACCAATGCAGCAACCAATACTGCATATGGATTTCTGGTTGTAACAAGAAGAGTCGTAGGTTTCAAGTGCAACGTAGGTATCTGACCTATCTATTATTTCTTTATCGAGAATTACGATTGTTCTGAGAATATTACATAGAAACTTACCTTTTTTCCTACAGTACAGTGCTCACCTACCTACGTATCTAACCTATCCAGGTACTTGTGCGGAACTAAGTTCCCGGCATTGTTTCGAAATTCTCACAGTGCAATATTCTGGCGAAGTCGATAGCAGCTATGCTTGTTCATTTATATGAGATGCATTTTGAAAAAAAAAAAAAGAAACTTATCAATGAAATAATTGAGAGTGAATTACAATTTTTTTTTTTTTATTAATAATCTTATCCTTAAGATTAATGTTAATTTGGCTTACACATGTAATTAATTGAATTTCGATTGATCCTTTAAAATCTCAATGATATCGTACGACTTATTCGTATATCTGTATTGATCAGCGTGGGAATGACCATCGAACGGTGTGAAGTTAGCCGCGTGAGAATATCGAGTATCGGATGTCTACGCGCTGTACGAATTGCAATGGGTTTGCAATGCACTGGCAACGAGTGCGCAACGTGAGAAAGTGCAGCTGAGCAGAAGGCTGAAGAATTTCGCGTGACCAGGAAGAGAAACTAGTCATTGATATAATGATGTAAAATTATAGTCATCTAATATATGCGTATGTCGACATATATATATATATATAATAATAATATGAAAATCGGCAACTTCACGAAGTGCCAAATTATTTCGACGAATTGATATGGACAGAAAATTGCATATAAGATAAAACGGTGACCTATTATTGTTAACCAATTCGTGATAGATCTTCATTGATTAATTATTGATCTCTAGAAGCAATGCATTTAGTAACGGTATTATATTATGGGAAATTATCAATATTCATTGAACTGTTGAATCGCAATTGGCAATTATAGACTCTGCATTTAAACTCGTGCTGGAGACGTGCAGGCGTGTATATATATATACATGCATCGCGCCGTTCACATTGAGGCTATTTGAATCTAGGCTAGTCAGTTGCATTCGCGTTGCAGTCGCGGTTCGAGTGAGTCGCTCAATAGGTTAGTGGAATCAACTGACTCTAACGTAGATAAAAAATCCGTGTAATTGAATGATAAGGAAATAACTAACCCTATTAATGACATTAGATTAATAGGATTTATCAAGTGTGGCAATCGATACCTTAAAGATCGATAATAAGTTAAAATCCGCTAAAAATAGATTCTTTGAATTAAGAAAAGAAAATGTTTTTCTAAAATCAATTACAAAAATACTAATAATTCGTCTCCGCGTGTCCGAACTGTTCAGTGCGCCTGCGCAGGGTGCGCGCGCAATCTATCAACCCCAGTTTCTCTTTCGTGCTAAAGGGCGTAAGACACCCCCGCGAATAAACAGCTTATCGATTAGTTCATACGGTAGGGAAACTGTCTGCCAAACCAGTAGTAGTGCCGGTCGTACAGTCAAGTAGAAATATTATGAAAATTCGTCGATTAATTTCCTTGTCGAAGTGAGTCGATGACTGAAGAAGTTAATACAAAGAAATTATTGATTTTATATCACTGTGACGTAATTGTAAAATTGTTGAAATATTATATTCATATGTACACGGTGATCATGCAATACTGCAAGAGTCACGAGAACTCGTGGTAAAATGGGTAAACATAAATAGGTGCTTGTGAAACTTTTTAATTGCTAACTGCAAATACGTGTTAAATGAGTTTTGTGCATTGATAAAAAAATTTTTTGAAAAGGAATAAGTAGTATGTACAGGACACGTGCGCGTGTGGATTTTTATTTGATTGACAGTTAAGTAGTTGTCGTTAATGGATTTAATGGGAAATGCATATGAGAATCTGGTGCAGGTTATACGTGCGTTAATTGGATCGCTGAATTATCTTATTTGATACGAACTGGCTGGCTATGTGAGATGGATATTTTGAAAATAAAGAATGCAATATTTTTGATAAATTTACCAAAAAGGAATTTACTCGGGCCTGCAGGTGCCTTTTAGATAACAAGGCACGAATGTGCGATAAGGATTTGTTAATGCCCTATTGTTAGAGGGGTATGCATACCTCAGTTAGGATGCTGCAAAGCGTTTAAGGGCGCCGAGGATAAATCATACTGATATTGGACTGCTGACACGAGTAATTGAATTTAGGAGCAATTTAAGACCAATTGGAACTGACTTTTTGTTTCTTCCTTTTTTTAATAGTAAACTGTTTCTTAACTCCTTGGTGACGATTTTTTTTTGAATTTTTTTTTAGTTCCCGCTTGGCAATGCAGAACAGGGAGTCTGATCCTGAGGAAGGGATTGGGAGCAGAAACAGGCAAAGTGTGCGCAGAAAATTATTTCAGGACGATGACGATAATGATGAACCACATACTGGCACAGGGATTAATGTTAATTATAATAATGATTTGATTGAAGAAGACAAAAGGGAGTTGGAGGAGGTAAATTTTATATTTCGTTATACTTTAGTTTATCGAATTACAGATACGCGATAAGAAAAAATTGTTTGTATTTTGAAATAAAATTTTCTTAATGACTTTTTTCATTTTTTTTCTTTTTCTTATTGCAGAAGAAGAGACGATGGAATTTTGATTTTGAAAAGGAGGAGCCTCTACCTGGTCGCTGGGAATGGCGTAAAGTCGTTTCGGAAAGCAATGCAAGGAGTCAGGAAGCAAATTTGGAAAATAATCAAGAGACTGATGGGACTGACGTAATTCAGGATAAGAGAGAGAATCGTGAAAATTCTGAAAGTGATTCGGATAATTTACCAGAAAATTGAATAGCAGCTTTTATAACGAAATATTTATATTCATTTGATGTATTTATAATCGGTGTGATTTTAACACTTAAAATTATCAATTTAAAATGTACTTCATGGTACCGAGAATATTTGCTACATACGAATGACGTTTTCCTAAACGGCTGAATTTTTAAAAGGAAATTTTTTATTTACAAAATTGACGCACCGTTGAATGTGCTGTATGCCAAAATAACAAAATTCCATTAATCCTTATGGAAGGATCTAGTCTTTCAATTCGTATAGATAAAACTTAATATATACCTTAAAAATTAGAATATTCGTCCAAACTTAGGATCGAATTTTAAAAAAAACGTATTTTTCAAATATTATTTGTTAATAGACATTTTATTATAATTCTTCTCTCAAAACGGTGATGTTTATATATTTATACGTTATAGAGCACTGAGAGGCATAAATGTAATTTCATACATGAGTATATAAGATATGCAATATTAGAAATAATTCTAATTCAATGCATATACGAAAAATATAAAATGTATAAGTTTATTTAAAAAATTCGAGCGTATCAAGTTTTATAGATTTTCAAAATATATTTAATATATTCCTATCAGACTTTATAAAACCCTCAATCAAACCCCATGTCAACAAGGTCAAATTATTTGATACGGCAATGCACCTCGAGCTGATAATCGGAAATGCATCCTACGCCATGTTTATTGCACTCAATTCATGCACGACCTAGATTCAAGTCGGATGATTCTTCCAAGAGAAACATCTGTCGTGTCCATCTTGACTATTTATTCTTATCCCCCCCCCCCCTCCCACTACCACCTCTAAAGATTTTATAATGAATTAGCAGCATCCTTAATTCTGTACAAAGTAACATAGTTGGTGTCATAGACAAGAAATATTTTTTGCACTATAACAAAATCGATATAGTCTAGACCCCGTTATGAATCTGGGTCTCAAAATTAGAGTCTGACTTACCTCACGTCAATGTACAGCCTGACAATTAGGTATGACGTAATACGTGATAGATTCGTATTACGTGCGCAGGCAACCGAGTCTAACATCGCAAGAGGGTAAAATCTCTTGATTGATCACAGGTCATGTGCCTCCCGGTATGTTATGGAACAATACGACCCTGACGAGTTCGTCCTGCTAGAAAAGTGGGTCAGGTCAGGATCCGCTAGACTTTTAATTTCGGTATAATTTTTTTGCAAGTCCACCGATTATCATTAAGTCTCCCAAGGGGCCCGTTGATCTTCTTTCGAACTGCTGATTTCCGAAGGACTTATAGTACCGAACCGTATCGATTACTGGGCGGTAGATCAGAATGGGCCTAAATCGGTTTCGGGACTGTCGGACATCTAAAACCAAGCAAGGTGCACCTGGCAGCTTCTCTTTTTTCATTCGTAATATCCCTGCTCTGTTGTACTATTTTTTTTGCCTCTCCTCACTCTCCTACAAAGAGAGCCCAAGAGAGGATCGCTTACGTCTTGCTCCAGCCTCCGTCTTGTTTCGCGCAAATTGCACTTCCGTTCCGCGAATTCCCACGGAAGTCGCACAATCGCGAGTGCGACAAAGGATTTGCGCATGTTCCATACACCTCGACGTGCGATCATTCCCCGTGCCCAGGGGACCTTATTCACTTGCTGATCCTCGCCGAGCGAACTGTTTCCGCAAGAATACGGGGGTGGAGTTAAATTGTCTAGACAAAAGTACGTGAAAGAGAAAAAAAAACAAGAAAAAAAGAGTGACAAAGAAAGAAAGAAGGGAATAACAAAAGAAAGTAAAGAGAAAGAACGAACGAACACCCTGAGAAATTTAAAAAAGACGGTAGCCATCTGAGGAATTTCAAATATTATATATATTTCGAAGTTTCAAATATTTAAGCATTATTAGTCTGAAAATTATATTGCCACAGAGATAACGATAACGTAAGTAACATTTGATGGTTTAGAAAAATCTCCGCAGGTGTTTCCTCCAGGAAGTAAACATCCAGCAGATGGCGCGTCAGTTATTACTTGTTTCTCGAGTAAACATCGTGTGTCCCAAGATTATCGTATAGCGCGTGAAATCCTCGCGTTTATGTATAGACACTGTCGATAAGCCACGAATTATTTTGGCAAGTGTACCACCTGCAACCATGAAAAGTAGTTCAGCCACTGTACAGTGAATTACGTAAGTCCTCCCACCTTCACAAGATAGGTGAGAATATTGTTGGGAGTAGAGAAAGAAGATAAAGAAGAAGTGAAAGGCTCCGGTAAGATTATTTAAGTTACTTAGATCTAGTGATCCGATTGTTTTACGTAGATTCGCAGGACCCCATTCAGGTTGGTGGACATCCGGTGGGCTCCTGCCACTTCCTGGATGCTGCGTTGGCTATGTCGCACCAAGGCCAATACATGGGAATATTTTTGGAAGGAAACTTGATACCATATGAGATTCGAAGCAGGAAGAGATTAGAAAACGTGCAGTGCTTTATGACGTAGAGATTTACGTACGTCAAAAGATGGAAGAAAATGTATGAAATATTTTTTAAAAGAAAAATACCAAAGTTCTGCTATTCCAGTGAGAACATCTGGTAAATACGACGCATCTGCCTTTTAAATGAAGCTTAATCCGAGTGGGAACTTTCTTAATGCAATGTTCTAATAAAATTGTATTACGACGTCTAACGTGTTTTGTTTATGTATTTTAAACCAGTCCCGCGGTCTGCCGCGCTGACATCTAGCGGGAGAATCTTCAATCGAAACTCCGACACGTTCGACAGCCATGCCTCTGTTAACGGCGCTCCGATTGGTCCAGCCGCTAGCTCTCTCATATAGTCGATTCACTCAGAGTTCTCAGTTGTTTATGGATTGCGATGCTGCCAGACGCTTTCTCGGTGCCCGAGGCAATAAACCTTGAGCGTCGATGAAGTAAATTGACAATTATCAATGAAAAGTCTCGATTTGTCTCGTTAGTTTTATGCCGGCGCTTAAAGTGGCTCCACTGGTACTTACTGGCCAGAGGAGGACAAGACGATTCATTTATGAATGGTCATTATTTCAGTACTAAAGTTTCACGGTAATTTGTTTCAATAGATTTCTTTTTTTTTTTTCCTCTACAGACTCCACATAACATTCAAGTGACTTGACTTGAGGTAATGTTACGGTGGTCATGTTTAATCCAGTTATTTCAAATGTTACTAGAAAATCATGCGATACTTTCGTACGAATTTATGTCTCATAATAGTAATGGCTCTCCGTCAGTCGCAACGAGTCTTCGTATCAGTCGTATCGGTCACTGCAAGGATTTCTGATAATCTCACAGAGCGTTACAGGTCTCGCAAGTAATGCATGTCGCTAATATCAGTCATTGCTGAAGATGAACCTCAACGATAATCTCAAGGAAATTCAAATAAGGCATAAAATAACATACTGCAAAACATTTAAATTCAGTGAAACATATGGTATGTAAGTGCATGCAATTCTTGATAAGATTAACATTCAATGCTGTTGTTTTGAAATGAAATATAAATTAATGTTTGTCTTGCGATTTCGTATCTTTTAAATATTCTCTTTTTTCTTTAATCGAAGCAGCTTGCTAATTTTCATTATGCCGATTAAGGCACATCGCAACGGCTGTGTCGTCTACTCGTTTAGTACAACAATGGAAGGTAATCTTTATCCCAGTAAACTCTTTTGGGTCTCTTACGATATGGCTTATTTTTGAAGCGACCCTCGTACTTCATTTACTTTTTTTTATTTTGCAAAGCTTCACTCTTAACGCTTCGTGTAGAATCCTTAAATCATTTCGATTTTATAAAGCTCACAGGACGCTATGAAAATGCTGATTCGACCCCAAGATACAAGACTTTTAGACTTTTGTATAAAAATTTTATACGAATTTGAATGAAATGAGAAACATGTCTTGTTATCGGCGATTTATTATTTATTTCTGAAAAAAAAATTGTTCTACAGAATCGTCCTATATTTTAAAACGTAAGAAGCACGTTTTAAAGTGGCGCGTTCTAGCACTTGTAGTGAGTAAAGCATATCGTGGAAGTGGCGGTTATTTGGACACTCCTTTGGCGTGGTAGGGAATGAGGAGTGTAGCGAGCCGAAGTTTGACGAAGTCACCCGAGCGGTACCGAGACAGGGACGCTTGCAAATAGCAGGGACCGTCTCAGTCGCCAGAGAGCGCTTCGCACGTACGCCACGCGTTTCCGCGCTCCTCGCCGCACCGAACTACTACTACGCAATCCGTTCAAACGCCGTTCCACGATCGCCCGGGAAACACGCGCGCTCTCGCCACTCTCGAGGACGCGTTCGACGCGTGCGACGTGTGTATCTGTCACTGCGGTTGGCGGGAAGTGTCCATCGTGCATTAACAACAAAGCAGAGGCTGTATTTAAAAACTGGAGAAAGTGTCTGTGACGCGCGCTCAGCATATTGAAATGTTCGGGCCGTGTGCAATCGGGTTTTTTCGTTGAATTCTCATTGAAAATTCATTTGAAATCTCGTATTTTCTTGAATTCACCAGACTACACCAGTGTGTCGGTACGAGCCCATGAGGATTCATAACAGGATTAGTGAACGTGCTACTGTTGGCGACGTCGTTATTCCAAATTTTCGTATCGCCTTCCATCTCCGACGCACACGCAAGTGCGTGCAGCGTTGCCGTATCTTCTCGGCCGTGCTACTCATCTCCGCGTAGAGATTCCACGCGAGGCAGCGCGGCCTCGTAAGTCGAATGTTTTCTGTGAGAGAGAAGAGTTAGGCGGTGTGTTTTCGAAATATATTGATACTGGAATGAACATCCGAGTGTGCTATAAGTGCAGGAGAAACAGTTTGTTTTCGAACTAACTTAACCGCGCTATCTTCTAGTCTAGTGTGCGTACGCACAGTGCGTGCAACGTTGCCAGCTCTACAACTCGTTTGAGCCGCGCTCCGAAAATATTCCGTGGAGACTTTTGACTGTGTGCACAACTACGGCCGACTACTTTCTCATCCACGAGCCAGGAGACTGGCTACCACAATCCTGAAGTCCTACGGAGTCTAGGAGGTGCTCCTATCTCAACTTTACTGTGTCGAGCCAAGTATCCCGCGAAACGGCGCGACCTCGTGCTCGCCGACATTTTCGAATAGTCTAATAAGCTGCGCAAAGATACGGCGCAGTAGTTTTTACTCGTTCCAAGCCGCGGGCTTATACTAAGAACTCGAATATCTTTTGACCAGAACTGTACACTGCATCACGAGGATTGAGGTAGCTGTGCCGAAGCTACTGATATTTTCTTGGCATCGCCACCAAAAACTTGATCAATTACGTAATAGCCATAGGACGCAGTTGACAATTAAGAAGATATATACCTTCCTGATGAACAGGTTTCTGTACAAGGATATTGTTCAGAATCGCATTAAATTCGTCTGAGCTACTACAGGCAGAAGTGCGCACCAGGGGGTGTCCGTGATTTCCGTGAGGGCGAGGTAAAGACCTGGTGTACGCGCGGCCAGGACGCCGTCGACGAGAAAGAGGCGTACTCTAGCCAGGCGTCGAAATATGAGCGCGAGGGTGCTGAATCCGGCGATGATGACGGAAATGAGTCGCAACCTGGGGGGTGCTCGTGCCGTGCCAAGCCAGGCTGCCGTGGCACGTATTCGCAGGGACCTATTTGGGCCCGTTGACCATGCCGCTGCCAGAGCTCTGGCGGAGAGGGAGCTCAAGGCTCAATCTCGGCTGGATGCTGACAAGTGGGGCTTCGATTTTCATCTGGAAATGCCCAGGAGCAATTCCCAATATACATGGGAGATAGTCACATCCCAGGACGTAGTCCCGGAACCATACGCGTTGCGCGGCATGCCTTACCTAAGGAAACATGCACCAGGTACACCAAGGAAATCCTCGAGTGTATCTCCGAGGCTACGTCGTGCGGATACTACACTCTCCGTCAGCGGCAACACCTCGAGGAAGTCGGAGAGGACTCCACCCCAGGAGCCAAGGGTTCCTGAGATTGGTGCACGTACCATTGAAACCACCCCGGAAGATCCTGTCCTATCTGAGAACAACGAGAAGAAGTCTTGTGTCCCGGAGGAACCTACCACGCCGATATTACCGCTATCAGCTAGAAAACAGTCCTCTATTACCGGTAAGACAACTTTGCAACCTGCTTATTCGTACTTGCACGTTATTTCTTATACGTATTTAGTGCACAAGTATAATTTGCAAAGTAGCGTATTATATCAATTCGCATCAGCTCTGTAGTACTATTTTAAAAGTCCTTCGAGTTCTTATAGGAATCAAGCGAATCCGTAACTCGTTGCATACGACGAATACGACGCCCCGTCTAGGTCAATCCAATTCGCCGATTTAAACGGTCATCACTCACAATTTAGAATTCGGTGTTTACCGTCACGAGTGCAATTTAAGTAATGACGCGACACGGGAATGTCGTCGTACTTCCAGCTGTGTGACCTTACCACTGTTTCGATCGTGACGGAAGAACCTTTGGACTGTGTCACTTACTATTTACCACTTAATTTTACCATTATCTGCTGTTTCGCTTTATTCTCGTTTTTTTTTTAATACCAGTTGATATTCACGTCCATCATAACTTTTGTTACGCGTAACAAAAAAAAACGTTTAATTACTTGTGTCATTCTCAGTCCCAAAAAAATTAACTTCCAAGACTTACAGAGTTCCTAGGAACAAGGAGCTGAGTGAACTTGAAGAAAAAAAAAAGTAACACCATTTCTTATCCACATGTAGATTTTCTCAAAGAATTTGGTACTTTTTCTGCATTTTTCTTTTTTTTCCCACTCGTTGGACTTTTGTTTGTATTTATACATGGCAGACGGCCATCTTTATTACCCCATAGTCTATTTCATTTTCCTTTATTATTATTCGACCTGCACCTCCCACGCGACGCAACTATTTCTGGACGTGACGTTGTAATCCTGATCTATATATACGCATTTACATGAACACATGTATACAGGGTGCCCCAGAATTAAACGATATTGAGTGCACCATGAAGTAGAAGTGGAAAATCTAAAAGAAAAAGTCCTGCTCCATTTTTTTACCGGGCTTTCATATTAAAGTTATAAACAATTAAAGCTAGACAATCGATGCACGGCTGTACCCGCCGAGCATCCTTTAATTCCTCCTTACCGCGTTCTTGGATGCTCAGCGGGTACAGCCGCGAATTGATTGGCTAGCTTTACTTGTTTGTAACTCTAAGAGGAATGCTTTGAAAAAAAAAATGGATCAGGACTTTTTCTTTCAGATTTTCCTCTTCTGCTTGATGGCGTACTCCATATCTTTTTATTCTGTATTATGTAATAACAATGTACATATCCGTACGCACCGCAGATTCACGAGGTTTCTGTTTACATTTTTCCTTTGGCATCCAATCGCGCAAGGAAAGAGCAGAGAGGAGATCAGTAAATTCCTATTCGATAAAAAAAATGAATCAAATAATCATTAGACCACTGTCTATTTTTTTTTCTTTAAAAAAAAACAAGAACCAGTAACAACACTGTAATTTTCCATTAGAGACAAGGAAGTCCCATTTTACTGTACGCGACGTCTAAAACTTACAACATGCTAATTAACACGCGTATTCGCAGTTAACATCGAATAGTCGGGTGTAAGAAAATTGAAAGATAAAATTCAAAAGAATAACATGTATCCGCTGCACAGATAAAATATGCCTTCAGAAATTATAGTCGCATTAGTAACGTCTGTTATTAATAAAAAGAATTAAAAAACACGTACTAAGCGGAACGTTAACGTTCCGTTATGCAGTAGCGGTCGAGTTCGCGTGTCTTGATTATTATTCAGAAAAACGTAGAAATCAGTGCGTTCGTGATGTACAGGATGTATCGGGTGTAAACGCGAATAACATATGAAACTTAGTGCGAGAAAAAATAAAAACAAGTCCAAAGAGCTTTGACCATATATATGTATCGTGTGTCAAAGCATGAAACACGCCCTGTATATTTTAAAATATCATGAGCCTCTACCACACTCATGAGATACCTCTAGACTTTCTTTCGCGCACACGGGGAAAGTATGAAAAGCCCTGTTAAATCCTAGCAATAACGTTATGGCGAGCCAATGGGTACTACTTTTAAAATAGGAATTTCAGTGTAACGTACTATACCATCCCGTAACGGGATAAAGCCCAGGAGCCTCGTAGCATATAGGACGTAAAGTAGCGCGGGGGCTGCGGCAGCTTTTTCTAACGTACTTTATTAATGAGAACGTGGTCAGCTGTTATGTCCCATATGGGGTTGCTGCCCGTACCCTTGTAGTCATCCTCAAAGCGCGAGGGGACCGAAATACAGAGGGGTGAAAAGGTGGGCGCATGCATGGGGGTATCAGCTGTTGGGATAATGGATTTTCACGAGCCCACAGGGTGGGAATCCAGTAGTGATACGAGTGTAGCCTTAAGGTCGCCTTTAAAATTCAAGCCTTTAGAACCTCGCGAGTTAGATTAAAATTGGCTCTTCGGCGTATCAAAAGGCACGTAAGCACATTGCATCGACACGAGGATGAGACTTGACGTGGTCTTCGTTCGTTTGGTCGCACTTCGAGCTTCAAATATTGCATTGCATGACTCGACAATTGTCTCGGGACATCCTACGTATGTCCACAGGCCGGTGATGTCCCGATGGATCAATGTCAGAAATGCGTGTATCGATTATTGATCGTAGAACAGAAAAAATGTAGCGCA
Organism: Calameuta pygmaea; assembly: GCA_031762395.1. Taxonomy (NCBI): domain Eukaryota; kingdom Metazoa; phylum Arthropoda; class Insecta; order Hymenoptera; family Cephidae; genus Calameuta; species Calameuta pygmaea. Next base: position 2,309,755 of record JASANN010000352.1, on the reverse strand, counting down.
TACAGATGACTCTTAGAGATTCGTTTGCCGTAGTGTGGGTATTTCGTAGATTTCTTCTATTTTTCCCAGTAGTACCAGTAGCTGCCGCATGCGTCGCTCGAAGTAGACGGCAAAGTTACCGCTGTAAAAATAAATCGTTGGAGCGACATGTCGAACTGTCAGGTCTAGGCAGATATTGACTTTATTCGATTTACGTGAAACTGCCGACTGTATTGTAATAATGGCTGCTGGTCGCGTGGCGCGTCGTCACCCTTTCTACTAAAATCGACGAGGTTTGAAAAATCGTGGCAGATGTCCAAACTTTTGAGATCGTCATTCAACGTACCCACCACACCCCCTTTGCCCCTTTGCGCAGGGTATCCCACGTCATCCCCTCGTGGCTCATGACAATGACATTTTTCGATGGGGTCCAACGTTGACGACACGTTCGCGACACGCGACCGTTACACTTAGAGACTGTAACAAGTATACTGACTACTGCTGCTATTGCTGCTGCTGCTATTGCTGCTGCTGCTGCTGCTGCTGCTGACAGTAGTACGTTTCCATTATTATTATTACTACGATCACCACTGTCGCTTGTTATTATTTTTATTGCACTGTGAGTCATTACGTAGTCTAGTTAGTCTAATCGATCGATCTTACTCGGTAATTCTTTCTCGTGTTGGCTTGTGTGTGTGTACATATTTTAGCGAGGCATCGGTCAGTCAAGCAGCAGCAGCCATTGCCAGATGTTTGTTCTCAGTGGCTCGCGGCACTCGTACTTCTATATAAACTAATGCATATAGATATAGAAAGTCTATGCGGTTTTTACATACGCGCGGGAGTTAGCTTGAACGTGGGTCTGTATAACAAAATTTTGTCGATTGGATGGTAATGACGAAAACAAAAAAATATTTCAAAACGAGCCCCGTCGTGTAGGAATTATTTGAAGAAAATGTGTACCGCACTTTTCTCTGACTTGTTCGCATGAAAAAAATGGAGCCACTTTCCTTGCGCCTTACGTGGGCAATAGCCATTTCGAAACGTAATAGGGCTTTCGAAATAACCGCGCCTTAGGCGATCTCCTTGGATTACTACAGAGTCTATGCGCATTCCTTGCTCTATGTATAATATAACGTGGTATATAATACGGAACTCGAATGCAGGTAATGGCGTTCAGGAGTGTCCAAAAAATGTTGCAGTATTCCTGGAAAGTGGTAGAGACCGTTCGAGCGTATCTTGAAACATAACCTATCGTTGAATTTGTATATGATCAGACGCATGCTGAACTTACTCATTTCTCATCCGCTTCTTTTGGGTGATCTTATTTATTGTGAAAGACCCTCGATCACTGATGTTTTATCGATATCTGGATGGGTCGTACGTAGGATATCATCTGGTTTGTTATTTTTAGAAATGTTACGATCAATCCAAGTTTGTGATGGTATCATGGATCTTACCATGCTCGCGACCGAGGTCAAGAATTGACTGCACTCTCGACTGACGTCACAGTGAACGAGATTAACAGGCGCATTGCTAGTGAACGATAAAGTCCAAGTCGCGGACGCTACCGTTGAGACCCACGTCGTAGTCCCTCTACTTATCCACCCATGTTACACGTATATGCTCAATGTGTTATTGTCGAATCAGGGCCCACGCGGGACCGTACCAATTTACCCCGTGGTGCCCTGACGATAATCCAGTTGATAAAGTGGGCCCAGCGAACTGCGCCTTATTACTTAATCCGTTCGAGAAGCAACGCTCGGCGGATCTAACGTCAGTTTATTGTCAGCCAAGATTATGGGACATAATGTATACGAGCCACTACGTTTGTTTGTTACAGACTACATGAAGAGCCGCAAGCGTGCGCTAAACGGCTCGGCGAAGAGCATGGTGGTGGAGCCTCCTGAGAAGATTTCACGTAACGCAGGCCAGATACGCAGCTAAGGGGCCCCCCGTTTCTCTTCGTCGCGTGCACATACATATATGCATATTTTACTAATATGTCGGAATCGGAGAAGGAGAAAAAAAAGGAGGAAAGAAAAACACAGTGCGAATGGGAGAGAGATACGCACAGAGACACAACAGAGAGACAAAGAAATACGCTAGTACGATGTGTTGTTTGTTTTTAGTGGTCCCCAGATACGCGCCTCATTATACATATATATATTTGTTTGTTTTCTTTTTTTTTTTCTTTCTTTCTCCCTTCTTATCCCTACCACGGGAAGGGTACGGGGCCTTTTGTTATTGTGTTAATAAGTACGAGGTCCTTTGGCTGTGCCATTTCATGTAGATTTCTTTTTATCCGCCTGTGGTGTTTGTTTGAGCGCGCGCGCGCGCACACGAGAGGACGCCGTTTACGAAATTACGTCAGCAAAGGTAGCGAACGGGGAGAGACCCCGTGGCGACTGTGTTTTCGGACGCGCGGCCATTTTGAAGCTATCGGCGCATGCGCACTCGCCATGAAAATTCATCCCACCCCACTCGACGCTGACTTTCTACGTATATATAGAGACAGACAGTCACCATACCATTCGTCCATCCAGACGGCTCACTATACTTCATCTTCCTATTCGTACGAGTGGTACCTACTCCTTTATTCTTCTTCTTCATCTTTTTCTTCGTCGTGAAGCTGCTACGTGCCGTTTGCGCGTGCGCCATGTTTCGAACGCGCGACTTATTTACATTTGACGCGTGCAGTGCTAGACGAGAGAGATAATCCCAGTTGTCAAATTTTCATTTAGGATAAACGTTTCTTTGTCTTAGGCTAGAGAAATTAGCGTAGATAAGTTGTCCAAAATTTATTGTAATATATTCTTTGTTTGTTTTCTTAACAGTCACGCTATAAACACGATCAACACCAAAACAATGCATATTGTGTTGTAAGGGGTACGACTTTGTTATATGTATGTACGCGCATGCGCGAAAACCAGCCTCCCTACTTAGTTGTCGTCTATCGCACAATAACACATGCTCGCAATCCGTACGCCTTACAACTCACTGTTATCACATTTCATCGGACACACTGAACACCGAGCACACAAAATTACAGGTTAGTTTTAAGTAACTGATTTAGGTTAAGGAAGAGTTTATGTATTTCTATGTATCTATTGGTCTTTGGACTGTTGAGATTGGTCACGCACGATCATGATTTCTTATTATTGACACAAGTTTAATGATACAGGCCATCCTCTGGGTATCTATCAATGTATTTCTTTACACATACGACGATTTGTCCATTCGTTCAATGTCTGACGTGCATTCTCGTTGGAAAGAGAACACCCAAGGGGATGGCTTGTGCTATTATCGAAAGGTTGTCGGATCCGACGATCGTCTCGTACGCCGAGGTTCGTGAGTTTTATCGTGCATCGCTTCGACGGAAGCTGGACCCGAGCCTCCAGTCTGCGTCGAAGCTCAGTGAGTCACGAGGTAGACGCGTCTGAACACGTTTTAGTACGCGTTTCGACGCGTTCACTTATCCGTACGATTTCTGCACCTACAAGGAGAATCAGCGGCGCGATTACGATGAGGAAATATTTCTAGAAAAATCGTTAATTAATTCGAGTCTCTGTTCTTATTATTCCTTTCGTGGATTCGCATTTCAAAATGGTACCCGAGGTTTACCAACGCACTCTGACAGGTGACGTTCGGGTGTCTCCGGTTTTTAACCTGTAACTTCGGGTTTGTTCGTGGAACAGGATCGTTTTTGAAATTTGATATTCCATTAGATTTTATTGTGACGAATAAGTGAAAACAAAGGCTCGATATTTAATACGCGACTTTTTCGAGGTTTTCTTTTTTTGAGTGAAAATCAAAATTGACCCGCGATGCGCGCGTCTTTGGAATTCTTTTTTTTTTTTTGAAAGTTTTTGTTGATATATTAGTACCTTGCCTGAAACTCACAAGCCTCGCTGACATTGTGACACGATTGTTGGTATCCGTGCACGTAACCGGGATGGAAATCAGTTCCGAGAGCAAATGAGATGTGAAGTAGGTATAGTTCGTTACCCAAGAGTTTAAGCATTGATCTCCTGTACGACATTGTGAAAGTACAGCCGATGCCAAATCATCATCCCTTGATTTTTCTTTTATTTCTTTCGTACTCTCTCTACTCTTCTAATACGTTTCAGCCACTACTTCTTCGTACCTTTTTTTTTTTTTAATTAATGAAACCTTTCACCGTCCTTCGCCTTTAAAGTGTCCTTTAACGATAGACCGTAATTATCTTGCGAGACTATAGAATTTTACGTTTAACCACCACGAAGGGGGGGGGGGGAGGGGTTACTCGAAACAGATTCGAGTATTTTTTTCTTTCGCAGTTCGATATAATCGTTCTTAAGGGGAGGGAAAAAAGAAAAATGAAAATATACCTACACACTGTCAGTCTTCTATTCCTGATTTTAATCCCATCACAATTCTATACCTTAATTTACCTATCTTTGAATACGCGTTCAGGGTGATTGGTCGGATCGCTCTAATAAAATAAAGAAAAAAAATCGAAGTCCCTTTGTTTGACGGTTGCGTCTAAGAAATCATTTATTCGTCACAGCGCGAATTTTTGAAACACAAAAATCGAGCGCAGCTCTTGCTTCTCGTGACTTTCAGCCGTCGCGTCATTTTCATTCGCGTACAGAATTTCGGAATCGAATTCGTTCGCGCAATGGGGCGACTGCTGAAATATTTTAATACACGTTAAACAAGTGTAAAAACTCGACTACCGTAAAAAAAAAGTGTCTTGACGTTGGGTCTTCGTTACGTCGACGTCGTGTAAACGTTTGCCATGAGATACAGCACAGTGGATACAATGGCTGCAATTTGAAACGGTCATGCAACCAAGGACTGTTGATGAATTATCTCTTTTTTTTATTTTAAAAAATATTTTGTGTTTGCGCGAAAGGACGAGATAAGCCGACGACCGATAACAGTAACAAGAAAATAAAGTCCGGTAAATAAAAAAGAAATGGAATCTGTACAAATTTTTGAATCGACCACCTTCATTTTTTTTTTATACAAATAAATTTAAATCATAAATATGTATATCTTAATACAGTTTTACAATTTTAATGGTAGCTGTTTATCATTTTCTTTTATTTTTTTTTTGTATACCCCGTTTTTATGCAGCTTCTAATATATTATCATATTGTTTCTTTCTATGGTTCTTTCTTTTTTTAGATTATAGCCCAAAAATACGACTGGTGGTTACAGTGCTATCCTTTTAAACGATCTCGCGTGACGCGGATTGTCAAAATTCGGATCGATCGTCGAATCTCAAAATCAAAAGAGCAGAAAGAGGAGATAAATAAAATGAAAGCACTGCGGAATGTCAAAGAAGTCTATACACCTAAAGCACATAAAGAGTTCAAATTCTTAATAGTAATAACGATAACGATTCCTCGATAAAGTAAATTTCCCTAATGGCGATTCTCCGAAGCGAGGAGAAGAAGAAACAAAAAAAAACAATAGATAAAATCATGTAAACATGCAAACAAACACGCGACAACGTTACGTAGATACAAACGTGTACAACGTGAATAGAAATTTGTATGTTTCCTTACGACGCTCAAGACGACCGTAGTATAAAAAAAAATGGTGACGACGCGACGGACGTCGGACACTTTTACCCGCCGCGACCCGTTACAACGAGCAAAGAAAGTTATGTGCGAAGTCGAAAACGAAAAAGAGGAAAAAAAAATATAGCAAAAAAACTTACGTTCTATGTAACCCTGTGATGTATTAGTATGATCTCAGTAAACATAACTTAGCCTGTACTTTTTAACGTATAATTAGATTTAGAGCCAATCGTAACGTACTGTGCGGATCCTTGGAGTAAATGTGTGCGTGCGCGTGAATGCGTGTGTTATAATATGCGTACGTAAGATAATAAACGCGTGACAGAGACGCACGACAGATTAAACGTATAGTAAGGGTAACAATGCGTGCGAGCAAGTGAAAGGGGACGATTGTTGTCGACTGTGAGAAAGGAAAAAGAAAATGAGAAGAAAAAAAAAAGCGGAAAAACAAACACCCAGTGAATTGATTTTTTTGAACGACAGCCGCCTTCCGATTTGGAAGTTTGTAGTGTAACGACGACGACGACGACGACGACGACAACAACAACAACACAATTGCATAAATAGTATATGTAACGGACACTATAGATTACATAGGCAATATATAATATAACTGTAAGAGAGTCTAAATACAAAAGAAACTAACCTACATGAGTAAATACCATGCTATTGTTTATTAAAGAAAAAAAAAAAGTGAATTAAGAATACATTGGCGAATATCTCTATTTTTTTCATCCCAAATAAAAACCGTTCTCTGAGATTTGCTCGTATTCATCTCTAGGCAAATCTTGGCTGTACGGCGACGGTGGCTTCCGACAGTTACGATATGCGCGCGCAGTCTGCAACTTTCCGCAGTCCTTGAATTCCCATTATCTTGCCGGCTCTGTAGCCATTTCTTTCCTGGGGTAGAATTATGCGCGCGTTATCGGCTGCCAAACAATAAATTTATTAACGGCCGTACGCGAGTTACGTGGTGCCGGAGTGTGTTAAGAGAAATTTGTATAAAAGGCCATGGGCACTCTTTATCTGCTAAATGTAATTGAAAAAAAAAAAGAAAAAGATCCTGTATACTACGTATACAGACTTGGAGAATTTTTATACACGTTTTCAGCGATACTGGGGATACGTATTTCTCTGGCACAACGGAACCGGATATTAAAATACCTGATAACCTAATTTTATCCAGCGACGTCCGGTACCAATGCATTGTGTATGTACGATGCTCCGTCAGAGAAAATTCTTCGAATTGACGTTTTTTTAGGGTTTTCATCACTGGAGCGAATTTCAAGGGGACCTACAGTTTGCAAGTGCATTGTACCTACGGTTTGCATCGTGGAGGGAGCAGGTGCGCCAGAGGTACGTGTGAATGTGCGTGCGATACGTTTATTGGTAAATTTTTAAAGATTGGTTAGACTGTTAGAAGTATAGGAGTACAGCAGGTGCAGCAACTTGATGAATCTCTCGAAGCCTCTGCAAATCTCTCTCTTCGCAGGAAGCACCTTAATATGTATGTATTTATGTATTTTGTTTTTGCTATAATTATCTCTCTTGTGTCAGTCTCGTTTTTCTTTTGTATCTTGTCCGGCTTCGGGAATATACAACCCAAGGGACACAATCTGACGGATTTTGTGGTTTAACGGTCGTTCCTTGAATTGAAAAGCCTCTCGAGGCTTTTGTACCATCTACCTGTGGTAGATGCCTGTATAGATGTTTCTTATACCTCTGTAGTGACGTTTCTTGATTTTTTTTTTTTAAATTATTCTACGTATGCTTGGCGAAATTGATTAATACGATAGGAGGGGCCAGTAACTCGAACTGGCGTCAAGCCTGACAGTAGACTTCTGTATCTTGCATAATTTGTATACTTTATATACGGATCAGTCTCTGATTGTCTGTGATGGTATCCATATCGATGGATACAATCGTTACACGGAACTTATAGAACTTCAAAATCATATATTACATTTTTTTTTCTTATTCCTGTAGACCATCCTCCGGGACCTATGAACGTGAATCTATATTAATCTTTAAGTGTTTTCCATACCCAGTGTACATAAACCATTTCACCTATAGGATAGTGCACGTATGTATGTCCTGTGTGAAGGCTCCTTAATACCACGAGTGACACTCGACTGGCGGGATTATGTGTCTAGAATTACAAATTTCACAGTCCTTTCGACACACCACGAGACTATGTATATTGTGTATGCACGGACCCAGTCGAATTAAGAAAAAAAAAAAAATAAATACTTCAAAATTTTTCTAGAATAGGTATCTCAAGGTGTACTTAACTCAAATGTGTTTGAATAATTTTTAAATAATGAGCATTAAAAAATTTGTAGATTTTTCATATAGTCTAATAACGAAACGTAATACCGATCTTTGAGTATCTTTGTTTTGGCTGTGTATTGTTAATTTGATAGAACAGTGTAAAATTCAATCGTTGTCTCCTCGTTGCGCAAACAGCGCACAGTTCGGCCTCTATGCAACGACTGTTGCTAGGCGCAGCATGCCTGGTAATATTTTTAGACCTTGCGCTCATATTCGAGTGTCTGTAGACCTCGTCCTGGTACTCCGGTCGAAGTGTCCTGTCGAGGTTCGGCCCTGGCGATCGGCAGGATTCCTAAATAACGAATGCGCATGCGCAAAAGCGAGGTGCCGCGGTATGCCGAAGCCGATGTAGAAAACGTGTTGGTTGCGTCGTAAATCATTTGGAAAAAGGCCAGTTCACATATAATTAGATAGGTTCGATGGGATTGATATCCATGTAGATAGATATACGTGTACGGTGTATATATTATATCGTATAATACGACGGATCAATCGCCAATGATATATAAGAATTTTTAAAGATTTATATGAAATATGGGCCGGCAGTCCGTTTCACCTTTTAATTTGAACTCTCATCGAAGCTCTGGGTGAGATTCGCGTTTTGTATTTGATCCGTGAATGGTTGAGACTCTCTTGTATGTATCGTGATGTGTAATGTCCTATGAAATTTCAAAGAGGAAATTAGCACTTTGCGCGACTGGTTGTTTCACGAGCTCTAAATTACTTATTACTTTAATGAATCGTTTCGACGTTCGGCACCGTAGACGTCAATTATTACAATGACGATGCTGGAGTACGGGATCCCTCGGGTAAATACAGTGACGACCTTTCCTGTTTATTGTGCACGACACTGACTAGAGAGAGAGACGCATGCGTCAACGTGCGAGTTTGTCGTGAATTCAAAAACGGGGAATCACGTGAATTTTTCGGAGCATCTAAAGCTGTTTTTATCTAAATCCTTTATTAAAGTTTGTTTGAATAGCGTAATATTATTTAATAAAAGTCACGTATACGTTTCTTCGTATTATTGACATTCATTGGCTTCGTGTCCGCAGTGTTATTTATATAGGTGTGTAACATCTTTATTACGCAGTTTGTGTAACATGGAAAATTCCATAGGCGAAAAATATCGCGACGCATTAGTTCTGCCCTTCGTCGCGTCCTATTCTGAATTGGCAGGACGTTCTGAAGACTGAGGAATACGTCACGATATAGGCTGATAAGAGTAGCGCCGCGACGGCGAACGCGAGAACTAAAAATATAGTCGGTAAGAGGGAGGGCTGAGCGCTTCTAGGCGGCCCACGACGATTCTCGGTCGAGCAGATAGCGCTGCCAGAATGTTACTGACAAAATCACGCTGCTTTAAAAATTAATAGCGTCGGCGTGTCTCGAGTGACGGACGTAAAAAAAATTCTCAAAATTTCTTCGCGCTCCGTAGAACACTTTGGAAAAATTCTCAAGTCTCTATATCGTCTGGTTGGTGTGCTAGGGATTTTTTTAAATGACGCCACGGACAACTTCACTACCTGCCGGGTGTTTAGAAAGATAAAATAACTCCGTGTGGCCGGCAGAGCGGTTCGGAGCATTCTGCGCAGGCAACGTCGCCCGTACGGCCGCTCAGAACACTCGGGTCTTACAAATGGCCGACCGAGTCAACGATAGACGATACGAACGCGGGAAAACTCTTGCATGTGCATATGTACATACAGTCAGTCGCACGTGTCAGGTGTAATTAATGAAAATACAGTAATATGTATAAATACAAAAGATATATATATATATATATATGTATATTGAAGATCTGATATCATTCCTACTAGTCATGCAGTTTGTTTTGCTACGTGGAATTGAAAAGGAAATAATTCACGACTCTTGTTTTATTTTTCTGATTTTTTCGAATCTTTAATGCACCCCAATAGTTGCTTCTTGATTTTAATATACCGTGGGAATAATAAATATAATTTGTACCCCGTGGTTCTTTTGAGTCGCAACAAAAGGGCAAACGGGGTTTCTTTACCGTTTTCGTATTACGCCATCTGTATTATGTGGTTATACGGTAAATGAATTGGCACAATCACATGCTTTTTCAAAACCGGAAATTCTTTAACCAGTTTAGCGACTACTCGAAAATTACGATTCGGTCAATTTATGTCGAGGAAAATTGTCCATGGAAACAGTTTCTTTGTCTTCTACGCTTATCATCAGGACACAAGGGATTACGAAACGGCTTGGAGATAAATTGTCTGATATATCCAAAGCACAAGTGTCCGTGACGAATTTTTACGCATTCATACATACGTGTTCTTATACATGGTACAGTACGTGTATTACATACACAGTTATATAGGTAATAGACGTATAAGCGATACGCTTCGCGCAACTTCGGCCATTTCCGAATCTCCTCGTTACAGAAAGTGGGGCGCATGCGCCTATCCGGATCTGTAGTCTTATTTTCGTGAGCCGTACCGTTTATTACGATTTACGGCGTGGCCACGGTCGAGCTCGCAACAACGGTTACAGGGCGTCACGGCGCAAGGCGCGAGACACAGAAATCGCGTAGAAAGACGATCGACGCCAAACATAGAACTCTCTCTTGGCGTTCCTGCATCGGTTTATCGTTTGTTTATTATTCTGCAGTTCGTCCGCGCGCCTGGTTCATAAGAGGCTGTCACCGCCATGCTAACCATGGCACCATTACCATCGCCACGGTATTAACCCACACATAATAATCCCACGTACGAACTACGCAATGCACGCTTGACAAGTTCCTGAAGAGTTCGTAGTGTGGCGTATGGTATTGTCTGCCAAGAGAGGCTGAGAATTCAATCCTGTTCACGTCAAGCTTTGTAAACCATCACGAGAGCAGCCGATCAAAGGACGCCATTTTATTTCCGTTTGCCTAGTCCAAACAAGAAACCATTTCATCCTCAGCCATTTCTTACGTACAAACAGGTAAACTTCCTCAGTAATCATTTCCTATACCGTAATCACTGTAACTCGGCAAATCCATTGGCAGGAGCAGTCACCTTTGTAAAAGTGCATCCACACGCGATTCTCAGTGATAAATGTTTCTTCAACTTCTAAACCACCTGAACCAACTTCAGGGCTGTTAATCCACCCAGTGCGTCTACCTACGTGCATAGGTATAGAATGCCAACCAACGGGCTGGTGCATCTCTTTGGCTTCTCTTGCAAATTGCCAAGGGTGCAATGTACCTGTTGTTTACCACATAGCGGGTTCAAAGCCCGGTCAGTGCAACGGTCCTCTGTTACTCCTCTGTCCCTCTGCACCATCTCATCCAGCGGTGACTCTCCCTGCCCTCACTGTATGCTTCCTCTTCGCCATCCTCGCCTTCCCTACCTCGCGACTACTTGGACATGCCAGCAGTGCCAAGCCAATCGGCTGATTTCAGGATGGCTACTAATGCTTATACGTGATTCCTGATTCATTCTATGCACCGTGTTTACGACGTGACCAAGTACCTACTCATATAGTCTATGCTCTAGTACAATGTACTGTGCCATGCACAACATACACAAGCCTCTAATACCTGCTGGCTTCACTGTACGTACACTCTGTATACATAGTATGGTAAATATCATACGGTGTACGTGTCGTATACCAGTATGCTGCACAGCGAATTACCAACCAATGGGGGATCGGCTCACGTGCTAACAAATCCGTTATGTTGTCCTGATTTCGTGGCGGGACGCTTCACTGACTTTTCACGGTATTTGCTTTCTAACGATATTGGACTACAGATCCACCGTACGATCTTGTTATTATGATGCAACAACAACTCTAATTTACTCTAATATTTAGTCAATGGATGATATATATGTTTTGAACCTTCGAGCGGATACTTCATCATGGAAAAGGTGACCTTGTTCTTTTTTTTTGAGGTTAAGGGGCAAGGCTGTAAAAATGTCTTGGGTGTTAACACTGTCGTTTAATCTGTAGATTATATTAGCGGAGTGCACTAGGTGTCCATGTGTAGATGTGCACGTACACAGGATCTTTTGTAATTTCTAGCTTTATCTCCCGAAGGGGGTTGGTCCGGACTCTTGAACTTGTGGTACCGGTCGACCAATGGCGTACGCTTCTCGTTCTCGTAGTACGACGACGTAGTACTCCAGAGAGCAGGGTTCAAAGCCCGGTCAACAGGCTGGTACTGGCTCTGACTATGGACACGACCGTTTCCACTTCAGAGCTGTCGTTGCATCTCGCAAATCGGCCATCTTCCTTGGTACACTCGGTATAGGTACGACCGCAAGGCTTTTCCATTCTCTTTATTCTCCCCGTAGCTCCCGAGCGTTTCTTGCTCCTTTTTTTTCCTTCTTATTTTTGCTCGTCTTTTTCGTCTCTTCCCATGTTCCTGCTTTTTTTCCTCTCCTTTATGCCTCCGTGACTCCTCCTCCTTCTCCTTCTCCTGCCCGTTCACCTTCTATACTCCAAGCATCAGGTTCTCTTCTTACTCTGCTTCTTTCTCGCCATTACGGGCCTGGTGAATCATCACGAGAGATAAAAGGCCAATAAGAGGATGCTTCTCTCGGCGAGAGGGGATGCTGCAGGGGATACGTGCTTCGGAGAGAAGATGAGTGCTCCAGAAGAGAAACGGATTTGTTGATTGTCCAGCATCCTATATCTATAATTTTCCGGACTCCTTGACTCTTGCTGATTCCACTAGAAAGATGGCCAGGAAGTTTAATTAATCTAGATATCAACCAGTCAGTTGTCCGAGGGATGTTTTAGTATTTTGACGAATACCTGTTGATTACATTTCATTTAAGCCTTTTCATAATATTACCATGTACAGACTACACATAGATGTGTCGTTTGAGGTTAATCATATTTATGAATTTGAACGAGCAATTAGTTCGCTTTGTTAATTTTTCCTTTCTCTATCTTCTCGTATCTCTTCCTATGACTCTTAATTTCACTCTTCTCGCTCTATCTCTATCTCCCCCCTCCCCCTCCCCCACTCACTCGCTCCCCCTCTCTCAACAATGGTAGCGTGAGGGTCCGGAAAAATAACATCTCCCTACGAATTTATCTCCTTACTTCCGGCGGATACTCGCGACTCCCGAGGGTGCGATTTCGACGTACAGCTGCACCGCTGACTGCACTCATCAGATACGCGTTGAATCTTTCTACGCACATTGCCTAATACTGCAGCTGCTCTTGAGTGTAAACAAATCTGTTCACGAGATGCGGAGGCTGTATCGTAGCGCTATTTTCGCGTCTGTGCACTGTTAACGGAATTTTCCAAGCATGTACACGCGACGCCATTGGCTACGGTTGATTAAAAAATTATAGTTTCTCTTGCAACGTAAATTTATGGATGAGTAAAAAAAAAGGAGATACGTAGCCATATAAATTTCTTTTTCATACGTTTCCCCTTTCCACGGCAGATAACGAGTAAAAGCTACGAGGAAGAATGCGCCGTACCGCAGAATTTTTCTAGGTTAACTTTAATGGCAGTAGCTTTGTAGCGCGCTGCGCTATTTTTTTCCGCATTATTTTTACTCCGGTTCACGCTGTCCCTACTATGTAGTACTACCACTGTCACTATTACCAGTTATAATATTATTACTATTACTATACCGTATTATAGTATATCGTTATAACGTTGAGAGATCACCCAGCAATGCAATGTTACTCTCAGCAAAATAGTAAACACTACGTCACGTGTATATACCAAACAACTTTCTCTATCCGTTGGCAGCATAGCGAGGTATGGCTTCAGGGCCGTACGTATTTATGGTGCAATAAGTTTTTTTTTTATTTTTGAAAATCTTTGTTATTTCTTAGTATATATTTTATCATTTTTTCTTCGCCACAGGGAGATCTGCTGGGAAGTTTCAACGAGCTTCGAACTGACAGTAGTGCAGGGATAACAGGACGGACCATAGAGACAGGATTCTAAACGTAAACAGGAAAATCATCCTTGTTCTCTATACGGAGAGGTAGAGGAATTCTAAAGAATCCTTTCACGCTTCTAAGGAGAATGGCACCGAGGATAAAAATGGTTAGGTAGCCATATGGGTACGTTGACACCGTAAAAGAAACGGTAATGGCGACGCGGTGAATTCGCTACGGAAAGTTCGCATCGGACGTGAAAAATAGTTGAGGATGCGAATTCAGGATTCGCTCAAGACGGGAACGTCGGAATCACCACTACAAGACTATGGAACTCGTGCAAGAAACTCATGGTACTGACGTTGGCTTTTGTAAAAAAAGAAAGGCCGCCTTTCCAAGCAGCGACATTATTGTAACGTAGCCGCGTACAGCGGCGAGGAATAATTGCGTTCTTAGCGAAATGTCAGTCTGCTGTATACAGACAGTCAGGGTCGGAGAGAGTACTGTCCAGTATAGTTGGCGTTATTTTGATTAATTTTTTTTTTCTTTGATTTACTAAAACTGTATATCGAAAAAAAAATACTTCGAATATCTAATAACCATTGATCTATAAACTTTCAAATTTGCACTTGCCAATGGCTTGGGACAAATAGGTATGTCTGAGACTTAAGAAAATTACGTGCTGTACTGGCAGTAATTGTTAGAGATTAAAAGAAAAAATTATCTAGAAAATACCGCTAACGGAATCCGCACGCGTGTTTTATTAACGCAATTATAAAGCTCCTCTGGCTTGATTGCAAGTTATGGCGTGGGTTAAGCGTCAAGGCGGGTTCCTATGGCCGGTAAAGACGCATTAAAGGTACGTACATCAGCCTCGGGGATACGTACAACTATAATCGGCGTAATCACGATGTTTATCGGGAGGCACTCTGGCTATTAGGGTAGAATTCTAATACGACTTTTGCCTCGTGTCTATGGTTTTGAATCCGATGCAGATAATCAGAGTGGCGAATTATGTGCGTCTTATTAATAATTAACAGAAATTACTTTGTTCGTCATGCAGCTAAAAAAAATCCGTCATCGAGAATTGATCGATGACGAACCGCAGAAATTTCAATTGTTACGGTGGAAATCACTGTAGATTACCGTAATCGTGTATAAGAAGTGCAGTAATAACAAGATCGACAGGTACAGCGCAAAGCCTATAAATATATGAGATGACTAAAGTATATTCCTATATGGTACATATATAAGCGTACATACATATAAGTATATAAAGATAATAAGATACACCATGTGCACGTACTAATTTAAATATTACAATAAGCATATCAATTCGATCCAGATGACCGTGAAAACCGGGAGCAATCTTCTATGAGGTCATCGCACCCATAATGACGTCTGCTCATCCCTGTATCTCTAACTGGTACACTCTGTATAGTCACTCGTACAATCGATGGATCGTTCCGTGATCCATCTTGCGCCCCCTACACCTAACACATACAACGCAGCGCAATAGGGAGGATATCGATCCTGGGATCAATCGTACGATCGATCTTCTCGGCCATTTTCAGCTACCCGCGGATCTTTTTCTCTGGAACGACTCTCGCTCGTCTATCATCGACTCATCTCCTTCAAAGTAAAAACAAGTTCTCGACGTTGGCGCTGGTGACGGACTTGCAGGGGTTCTCAGTATATATTACATAGCGTCGCGAAGGGTAAGGCCCAGGGGGGGATACAATGGGACGGTTAATCGGTACGATAAATTAGATATAAGCTTAATAATTATAAGTGTATACTTAATAGAGCACGTGGGATCGAGATAGCATTGTTAAGGGCGACGGCTATAGATCTATACCGGACACCGTGATTCGCAAGTAGAAACAGCCGTACCAGCAGCAGCGCGTGCATTGTGCTGAAATAAAAGTAAAGTAAAGGCAGATCCTCCATCGCGTAGTGAATGGGCAATTGACGGTGTCAGTGGCACGCCGGATAATTTCCACGTAGACATTTTTTTTTTAAAATGCTTTTATTTTAATTTTTTTCTCTTTCTATTACCCACGGCATGGAGTCGAGGCCGGGTATCTCCTTTATAGTAAGAGCGCGTAGTACGAGCGTAGTAAGAGCGCTAAGGTGTACGAGGATCCTGTGAGTCCTGTTGAGTAGTAGGAGGGTGGTAGGTGGACGAGGGAGGAGGAAGAAGAAGAAGAAGAGAAAAAGGAAGATGGGAAATAATAATAAGAAAAATAAGAATGAGAAGAAGGTGTAGAGATACGCTCGTGGAATATTAATAGGTGGTCATATATATATATATATATATATATATATATATATATATCTACTGGCGGATTCATCCTACCTATTCTTCCCTACATAACCAACATAACCTTTTTGCCTGATTTATTCATCCACGAGGGGCCTTCTTCTTCTTGCGATTCTCTATTTTTGATTAGAGCGATCGCGTCTGAAGATTTCGCTTATACCAAGAATCGATTCTTCTGTTAGCTACGGCTACAGGTACATCACTCTTACTGGTCCCATGCGTGCGTACTAAAAGTCCCCCCAAAAAAAGGCCCATCCAATTGGTCCCCTACCAATCGCACAGGATTCCTCCATAGAGACGTTCCGCTCCCTGCGGCTTCCGGCTGACAACTCATTCGCGTCCCATCCTTTACCGGTTGTCGAACGTAAGGCCCCAGTGGGTCCCCGTATCCTTTCTCATATTTAGCAGTCGGACTTGATACTGTCCCCGCATGTCCTCGAATCTTCGTGTAAACCGGTAAGGGTCGTAAGAGCGAGGTTATATGTACGTCGAACATCGTTACGCATCGATATTAGGGCCTCGAGCTTATCGGCGATATAATCGTTACGAGTATGTAGGTCCCATTCTCGAGCACGTATGCAAATGAGCGTATGTGCATTTGCTCCACGGGAAAAACGCGCATAAGTATACTGGATGGCAGCATAAAGGGCATGGGTCCAGTGACAAGAAGATAGAGTGGGGGGATGCACGGGCCCAAGCGGGAGGGTCATTATCGTGTATCTCGTATAATCTTCGTTAATTATTGTACCGGGTGAGAATAGGGGGCCCAACCCAGAGGTCTGAAAGAAACGGGGAAAAAGAAAAAAAATTCACAAAATAAGTCGATTGACCGCAGAACGAGGAGAGTGGTAATCTCCTTTATGGAGACCTCCCCCGCCCCCTCCCGCGCCACCCACTTACGGGGAGGTATATTTAAAATGCTAATCCTTACGCTAATAAATCTTACCCGCGCTCTCTTGCGCTCTCTATCTCAACCGGCAGGAACTTTTTTCAAATATCCCCCCCCCCCCCCCTCCACCACTTGTCGAATATTACTCGCAACGAGCATTAAATTTTGTCATTCGGCAATTCTCGTGTCTTCGAGCTTCTCGCGATTAAATTTTGAAACTGACATTTCGTAAACGTTACCTTCTCGCCATCGCACGTGACCTTTCTACAAGGGCGTGCGTAAGTGACGTCATTCTCTCTGGCACACTGCTCGTACGTTAACCGTGCTAATACACCCACGTATCTCATATACAATATATATATATATATATATATATATACACGCATACCTGTACTCACGCACCATGCATATATTTACATTCCCACTCGAATGGCTGCTCGAAAGAGCGCGGGGACTTTACGACGTGTAAATCACGCTCTGCGTCTAACAGCCGGGGATACCGGGGTAAAGTGCTTTCAAGGATACCTTTACGAGCTTGGTGCAGTATGCGAATTGATTTCTCGATATCCGGAACGTCGTTATCATTGCGTGGAACAACGTACGTAGCATTGAAAAATATTAGATAGAATGTCGATAAAGTAGGAGTAACCTACGGTCGTGTAAAGAGAATAGGGGAAAAAAAAAGTTTGTTAAAAAAAATTTTCATTCATTTTATACCTATTGCTCCTTGTTTCACTTTCTTTCTGGTTTCTCGTTTACACCACGAGTTTTTCATCAGCTACGTGATCGTTCACTGTCACGCGCCATGACGTAGTTAGGAAGCTGCTCCGGTACTGGAACATTGGTTTAGCATTAAATTGATTTAATGTATTTTTTTTTTCTAGATACGTATCACGTGGACTTTATCACAGCATCCTCGGCACGTATTTGTATCTGTATCTCGAGAGTCCCACTGCCATAATCCTCTCTTGCTCCTTTTCGCTTCTCCTTCGAATGCCTTTACGTGCCGCGGCTACTGCACTCCACGTACGGCTACCAGAAGAGGGTCTTCCTCGCTTCGTGGTTAAACAGAGATAAATACAGGATGGCCCGGTAACTTGGCAGGAGGTTGGTCTGACGGAAGGGACGTTTCCAAAAGGCTCCTATAGGGTTGAGCTCTTATGGTTATTGAGTCGGAAGAGCTTGGTCATTGTGACTCGATAACATATATCTGGGAACAATCGAGAAGTACAATGACCTCGTGGTTGGATGATTTGATACCGAGGAGGCGTCATTTCGAGACTCTGGGTAATTAGATCTCAAATGGTAAAGTGGATCTTTTTGTTTGTTACTTTAGTGTGTTTCTCATGGTGTTTATGGTATAAGGATATATTGTGTACTGCGTGTTTCTCTGTGTGCAAGTTGAGTAGCAGCGAAAGCGGTTCAATGATATTTGGTAAATACGCGAGCCGTTGCTGGGCATCAGGGACCCAGGCTCTTGGGACCTTGACTTCTACTGGTTATCAGCTTTACTCGTTTACTATAGTCCAACTATATGGCCCTGTGTAAAGCGGGACCTATACGGGATTTAGTAGTACGCAGACTATCCTGAACGTAGGTACGTACGCCATCCATACTACGTCTTAACGTACTGTAGATTACTATGGGGACGCACTATAGAACCGACGCCGTTGGGTTTTTCTCCCTTTTGCCATTTGGTTCTGTACTTCATTTTTCTTTATTTCTTTCTTCTCTTCTTTACTGCCCTCTCCTCTTGCCTCTCTGTTTCTTCTTCTTCTTCTTCGTCGTCGTCGTCGTCGTCGTCGTCGTCGTGTAGTTTCTTTTTTAAATTTATTTTAACCTGCGCCAGCGGTCCAGGGCCGACATCACTGAGCGAACAGGACATATTTTCTTACAGGTATATCTTGCCTGTGAACTAGCCTTAAGACTTTAGATTATCTTTGCTGGCTACCAAAGGAAGTTCATTTTTATATATCGTTTGTTTCTTCGATTAATAAACTCTTTGTTGTCGTTTCGATTAATGTGCGATTGTGTTGCCAGGTTGGTATATTTTCTGTGCTAGACACAAACATTGAAACTAGGTTCACTAGGTGAACCGCGAACGGACTTCCTGACTGATCCACCGCGTTCATCCTGTCGTCAGTGGCTAACGTGATTTCAGGGTCGGATTACTCGGAAGTCCTTGGACGTGTGGCTGTGGTTTTCAGACAGCCACGATTAACCCACATCCTATGGTTAATCGTTGTGCGAACCTTCTCGCGGTCTCGTTCTTTATCAACGATAGACTTGCAGGGGTAATCGTATTGCTATGATATCTATAGATATATTTTAATTGAAATTTAATAAATATTAAAGAAGCAAAGGTCAGTAATTTTAATCACAATAGAATTCATATCGGGTTCGATAAAAAGTGATCTTTAATCGAGATCAATATCGTTAACGACCCATTCTTTATTTTTTTCTTAAAAGTAAAAGTAAACCAACCGAACGAAACTAGATCAAAGCGATTTGTTGAATGAACGTCCACGCAGCGTGTAGGAACCTTTCTGACTTACATCCCTGGTTCAGGAGTAAGCGAGAGAACAGAGGATCAGCATCCTTTTCAGTATACACTCCACTTTATGCTCTCTGTAGTTATCTTTTTCTTTCTTTTATCCAGCTCTCTCTTTCTCTCTCTCGCTCTCTCCCTCTCAGACACGCACACACACGGCCCTACGAAAGAAAACTTTATTTCTTCAACTTGCAACGGCGTCACGGATGTTTTGTTGCTCCTTACCACCTCCTCCACCTTCTCGTCCACATGGCTCGTCCTTCCTTTTTATCCACTTTTCACTTACTCCCTCCTCTCCATCCCCCCTACCTCACCACTGCCCTTGTCCCTTCCGTTGCTCCTTTTACATTGAACTTGGATGGATACAGTTGAGCGAAGTGTGTCCCAACACACGACCACTTGGGGGATACAAGAGCGAATTTCAATTCAATTCAATCCGCGAGAGGCGCTAGCTGTAACTGCATCCTGTATAATTTTAGCCTTGTTCCCTCCCTCCTCTCCTTTAATTATCGACAGGTTCCTACAGTCCGAAAATAATGCGTCCTTATTGATTTTCTAGACTGTCGCACGGGGATCGGATAATCAGCAAGGAACGAACCACGATCCTTGAAATGGACTGTGGATTAAGACATAAGAGAAGCACTGAGAATATTCGTAACCAAGAACAAGTTTACACGGCTTACATACCTACTCCAGTGACCGTGCGCAATTGACTCATACACGCCTGGTACAGAGGGATCTCGTAGAAGATACTTACAATATGTACACAAGGTACACATGCGTGTACGTACGAGCATATGGACGACTGGAGCATCGGGGATGCTTGGTAGAAGTAGTGCAAAACAGCATCTTGAAATAGTAAAAGCGAGCAGCACGCCTGGACACGTGGTAATTTACAACTGGTGCGTACGATCCACGATAGTGCGTAAACATAGGCCGCTCTGTTGAGACTCGCATCGATTTTTATCTTTCTTTTTGAACGCTTTTCTTCTTCGTCTTAGCATTAGCCTCCCTCCTTGCCTTCCTTTTCTTAATCTCGTGCAAGCTCAGAAAAGTACGCTAGTCGTTTGCTGGGTTTTTTCTGTGTCTTATCGCTTCAGACTCTGAGAAAAGATTAATAGCGATTTCTATGAGTTTTAATAATTTCTTCAGACAGGCAGGCAGACAGACGCGTACTATTTATTTTCTTTTGGGTTCTTCTTTTATCTTCTCATTTTTCTTTTGTCTTCTGGTACCTTTTTACTAGGTACACTTATACCGTGAATATAAGTACGAGTGAGGTGTAATGTATGCTTGAATAGGTGCTCGTATGCAAGTGTAATCGTCTTTAAGCATTCACAGTGTAATGTTATGCATTAACGGGCTGCAACGGGTTTTCTTGGGTGAGTCTCGACGGACCTGACGTGTTATTATCATTAGGCCACAGCGAACGAGGTACTTTGGGTGGGGGTACTGTAGGCATGTATAAAAGAG
This sequence comes from Calameuta pygmaea, assembly GCA_031762395.1. Lineage (NCBI taxonomy): Eukaryota > Metazoa > Arthropoda > Insecta > Hymenoptera > Cephidae > Calameuta > Calameuta pygmaea. Next base: position 2,288,780 of record JASANN010000352.1, on the reverse strand, counting down.
ACGCGAGACGGTGGAATTGCCATGTTATTTAGGATTAGTAGTAGTTACAAGTCATTTCGAGACTCTAGGAGGCAATAATCGTGAGTGGCGAGAAAAATATTTTTTTAAATCTATTTTACCCTTTTTTTTAATTCACGTAATAAAATAGTTTAGTATTCCTTGGAGGCGGTAGAGAATTATTGGTGGAGTTTGTGAACATTTTTTGTCCCTAGAAATTTTTCTCTTGGCCTGTACAGCCCCTCGTCGAAGAATGGTCCGCGTAGTTCGGGAGCCATCCCACACCTATCTCCTAATACACAGTCAATGATGGGTGGTACGTGTATATATGTAGATATATATATATATATATATATATATATATATACTGTGCACACACATACACACGTAGTTGAAAAGGGCCTTCGTTATTATTTGTCGGAGTCGTAAATAATGCAGCCTGGCATTATCCTCGTTCTTGGTCTCATTTCTCTGGAACTTGTCTTAACCCTCGTGGTGGCCATCTTTTTTTTTTTTTCTTAGACGCACTCTAGTATCAGCCATTAATTTGACCTATTTCAAGGATTGCATATGTCCACGCATGGTTATCATTAAGATATCTTGTTGAATTATTGTAATCATTATTTATTGTATATTTCATTAGGTTACTGGGACCGTAAGGGGCAGATAAAGCTGATGAAGTTTGAAAGAAGAACATTTTTGCGAACGGAAAAAAAATATAGGGAGAAAAGAATACAGAGTACTTAGGTCTTATTAAAATTAGGTCAGTAGCAGTGAGATCCTGGAACTCGCGGAAAGCTGAGATCCTTGGAAGCGATAAAGGGGCCCCCGTCCCTTTTTTTTAAGGGCCCTTTCTCGGACAAATTGCACCATTCGAGGCTCCAGGCAGGGTCAGCAAAGCGTCCGAGAAAAAAGGAGCAAATAGTAGGAAACACGCGAGGGCACTGGGTATCCATAGGAATCGCTGGGGCCTGGTGACGTTGGATAAGGCCCAGAATCTAGTTAGGGACTAAGCTGTTAAAACGAATACGAGTTACTGAGAATAGTTGAGATAGCAAATATAACTCAAAGAGTATTAGGTGCCAGTGATGATGACGCGAGTACTGACATCAGGCGTTATGGGGTTCAATCAGGCCCAAGCGAGGTTGAGAAAGGGCGAGAAACACGTAGAGAGATTTGAGCATCGCACAAGCTGGGCTCTGGGGCACCATAACTTTGAACGTGGTATAATGTTATGGCTGTACCGATCTCGCATAACCATAACTATCCTCACTAAACTCGTATGGGACACGAAAAACGGGCAGCTTAAATTAGACTGCCACGAACGCGAATGGAATATCGTATAGGCTCGATTCCACCTTGAAGGGCACCATTAAAATGGGCCCGTACTGGACCCACCGGGAAACATTAATGGGATATTACTCACGATACTTGCCATCTGCATAATTATAAGTATCACGTTAGAATAGACTGCTATGTGTCTGAAAAAAAAAAGTTAATACTTTTTCATACGGAACAAGCGTGATTCCATGGTGTTTTCTATTCTATAGAATTTTCATCCTTTCTTCTTTTGGGCCCTACTCCTATTGCCGTATCCTATTGAAAGTGGTTCAAGGGAGTCACGTGTGTCTTAATTCCTTCATGGGGGTCCTGATCCCATGAGTGATTCCTCGAGCACGATGTTCATGGTGTTTACGTGACTCTCAGTTATACCCCATAATAAAAGACATTCAAGCCCAACACGTATCTTTATCGCGCATATAGATATATGTATTTGTGATGATTTTTAACATGGTGAGGATTTGATATATTTTTAAGGTATCGTGAGTATTCAGATGGGACTGTTCCAGCGAGGGGCTTTGAATTCCACAGTCGACTTTCTACGGGACCCCATATAAGAATTCTCTTTGCTGCAACTACCCACGCTCAGAGCTCAATTTTGTACGTAAATATGACTATTCACGTATCTTGCCTATTGGAACAATACTCGTTTTTATTGATATATGGTTCCTTATAGGGACTTAATAGGGATGGAACGTGATACAGATCGTATCCCAAGGGGCTACTTTTACCCCTGGCTAGACACCCTGCAGACATTGGAGAACGCTCAGAGGAAGGCGTACCGGTCTTGTAAGACTGGGAGTGGACCAAGCCTGGTAAGTTACTCGGTACCTCTTACTATACAGGGTCTCTATCTAAAGCTTAAGTGAGCACAGATGGCTACAGATACTCCTTCGGAGTGCAGTGACCTCATGTTTTTTCCAACCCTAGGTAGCCTCACACTTGTTCCCCTCTCTTTCTCCGTCCCTATATTTTTCTTTTTTCACTTCAGCATCACGACCAAAGGACCACTTAACTACCTGCCACACGACGTACCTACACCTCTGCCTATCTAATGGGTGCTCGAGTTTCTCTGGAAAGTAGGTAAAAAAAGGAAAGGAGCTAACTACTAGAAAGGAAAGGATAGGGATCTCACTGGGTTATGTTAACTTTATCTTTCTTTTTTTGTTTCAGGTAGCTCAAGTAGAAGAGGAAACACTTTCAGTTCTGTATAACGTGCAGCGCGTTGTTTTTGGATTTACCCTGGAATTTTTTTGGAGCAATTTTTAAAATCATCCACACCGGATTTAACATCTTGGATCGACCATGCGGTTTTGAGTCCTTCACGGGCCGTGGACGTTGAAACAGCGACACGCTTTTTGCATCAATATTCATCAAAGTACTCCTGGCACCTGAAGGGAAAAGCGTTTTTATAGAGAGATTTTATTTTATCGTACTTGAATGCTCTCTCGGGCCATCTCTCGTCGTCCCTTGTCAAGTACAGGTTGTTTCAAAAGAAGGTGTAGCCTGTACATGCACAGGTCACTATTAGTTTTTTATATTCAGTGCCAGGATGCCTTTCTTGTTCCAAGTCCATTTATCTAAAATGTACTTGCACATAATAGACCAATGACAGCTGTACTGAGAAGCAGCAGGGCTTTTGAAAATGTGGGCTACATAGTGTCACTACCTTTTGACTTTACTGTACAATCTTAAACGATCCCCATAATCCTCATAGGATTGTGCCATCCGTCCTTAGCACAAGTCACGGTATTAGTGCCTCCAAGAACTCTGAGTTAGGTCGGACGGTCAACTTTGAATCAACCTCTGTAATCCCGCTTATTCACGGACTTACCTTAATATGATTTAAACCACGAGGCCGCGCTACCGTGCTACGGGTCTTCTTCTCGTACGAGTAGGATGAGAAGAGGGCGTAGGACGAGATACCAACAGGAGATTCGTCCTTGAAGACTCCAAGTACCAACCAGCAGGCGCGGAACCCGCATTCACAAATTTCTACACGCTGTCATGGATTTGTTATTCAAAGTTAACGTCTTTACGGGACGACCCAGTGCTACTGTAAGCAGTAGACCTTTCTATTTTTCATGCGGGCTATAAAATTCACTACTCACTTTTCATCCCCTACACGTTTTATTTGCTCCTTCAAGAAATTAACATTTTCCTACGTCAGTTTACATTTTCTGACTCGCGTTCCTCGTTCCTTTTTTTTCCTTCTATTCTTTGTTCTCCTTTCTTTTGTTGTCCTACTCCAAGAGATCCCGTGTCGGCTACATATATAATTAATCCTCTCTACCCAAGCCGGAAAGCCGACCATCTCTTACCTTGACTTCTTCTTGCTCCGTGGATGGTAGCGGTTAAGGGGATGGCGAGATCAGGAGCGCGTACGGACTTGACTACGGAAAGGAGAGTGCATAGGTATGGCTCAAGAAGACGGTGCGAGAGACGGACTTAATGCGACTTGACAGACGCCGGCTATCGTCTTTTGTTTTCGCCGACCCCCCGTTTATGCTGCCTTTGATCGCTTTGACGAAGCCGCCAACTCTGGGACTCAGGGCGATCCGGCTTGAGGATACCTTCCTGTAGAGTCCTGGAGTCGTGTCAGAGAGCGAGAGCACGCTGGTGGTAACAAAAGTAATGAACCTACGGCAATTATAACGGGTGGAGACTAAAATTTCATCTGGATACTCGAGTCTAGCTTATCGACAGGAGGTAACGTAGAGCGTGTAGTAATTGGGATGCGTCATTGGTATCAGGTCTTACGGATCTTTTGCTGTGTCATAATCGTATGCATCGTCTGTTTAGGCTTTACGTAAATCCGGTAATATGCGGATGTGCCATTTGGGTTAATGTTCATCTCTTAGGCGGACGTGCTCTCTTTTTATCGTCATTAAACTAGCACCATGTGTTTGGGTTAAGGATTTTTATGAAAAAATTGTTTCAGTGTGTCGTCGTGTGCATGCAGTCCGGTAGTACCCCTCTAGTGCGGACTACCTGGCGCCATCTCTGTGGAACTCTCTATACTTTTTAGTTATACCAAACAGCCTAACTAGGTCTTTCGGCACTGAGGCAACACACCACGCAATTCATGGGCTTTGTTCCGCTTCGGCCATTAGAGCGTGGCTCACGAGCACTTGTGAGTATTTATATTTGTCTGGAATAATGATCAGGGGTATTAGTTGTTCAGAGATCGGTTGTGTCTGATTGGAGCCTGAGGATCTTCCTTCCCGGTGAACAGGAAAAAGGTGGAGAAAAAAAAGTCAAGTGTCAGTTTGGATTTGCATGGATTATGAATTTGATAGGATTCGGCTGCTTCTTCTCACGTATACTGTTAATGGCGACGTGCATGAAAGATGAAGAAAAGGAATGAGAAGTGACGGCAAAAGAAGCTGCGATACAAATAAAGAAAAATGAGTTGCACATAACAAAAAATCACAAGCAACTCGTACAATCGATCTCTTCTCAGAGCTATCTTCGTAAGATCTTTCTCGTAGAGATCATCTGGCAGATATATAATCCATGGACTGCCATTACTTTTTTAAATTTCTTATTCGTTTTTTTGAAACTTTTTTTTCCAGCTGCCGAGCATCGCCGACTCCAGTATCTCGGGGATATATTGGATCTTCAGAACTTGAACGTCCATGGTTTAGTTCAACTTCTGGTACGTATGGGTTTTTTTATTCTTTTGTCTAGTGGTATGATTAGCAAGGCCAACGCTGGGATTAATTACTTTGTTTAAAAATACATTCTGCCTCTTTATCGAACCTATAATTAATGTCGCCGGTCTAGATCACACCAAACCCCTAATTACGGAACTTCACAATCAAATACGCCCAGCTTCGTCGTTCGATCGACGCTCAATACGGCTTCTGTAGGATCCACTGCTTATACATGTTACAAATATAGCGACCCAGACAGACGTCTAGCTGAGCATAAGGCATTCATTTACCAACTTTTTTTTTAGCAAACTGATTGGATGTGGATTATATTATTTATTTTGGAAGTATTTTTTTTGACGTAAGCTTATAGTACTTCACTGTTATTTTTTGTTATAATATGATACGTTAACGTTTCTCCATAACAACCGGGAGTAATTGTACAGTAGTTTTATTATTTAAAATATTTAGTCTGCTGATTTATTTTGTAAAACGTAACTGCGAAACTTTGGTATTTACTGTAGGATTATATTGTACTAATTATTGTACATATGTATGATAGAAGAGCGCAGAGGGTAACTATTAGTGGCGCATTCTAACGGGAATCATTGGAACTAAAGTTTTTTGGTCAGCCCGCCGCCATTTCTCAGTTCCATGCTCAGAGATCAGTAGGGAGGTCCACAACGCTACGGTTTTAGGCGTTACCAAAATCATGGCGCTAAATCGTAGCGGCCAGTCTGGAAGTACGATTTTGTGATCATTGCCTCTGTCGATAATGCGTATTCCGTCGTAGCCGAACTAAACGTGAACA
>JASANN010000352.1:2206941-2282878 GCA_031762395.1 Calameuta pygmaea | reverse complement strand
ATCACAAAATCGTACTTCCAGACTCGCCGCTACGATTTAGCGCCATGATTTTGGTAACGCCTAAAACCGTAGCGTTGTGCATCTCCCTTCTCATCTCTGCCATGCTTGCTATTAAGTTGTTTCCCATCAGCCTGTGTATTCCTGTCATTCTGTATTTACATTTTTCAGAAGCGCTTTTAGCCGTATGAAGAAACGATTGTGACGTCATTCACTTACGAAAATGGAGCGTTCGGCAAAACGAGCACGGCCTTCAAAGGAAACCACAATATCCGACATAGGATCGTGCATTGGTAAATTAAGAATATATATATATTGTCTGGATGATATTTGTATAAATCGTAAAGAATGTAAAATCAATAACCTGTATATTATCTGATTCAGAATCGCTGTCTACGACAGTAAAGTCACTTGCTGGGAATCACTTTTTATTGCTGAAATCCAATAACATCGTTGTATCATATATAAGAGATGTTGACAAACGCTCTAGAACGGATCGCATTTTGGATAATTCCACAGTACAGACAGACGAAGCGTAATAACTGAGGTTAGAAAGAATATGGCGGTTGCAAGAGCATTTTGAGAAGGTTCCATCTCAGCAGTGAATATCAGTCTGTTGTTATCATCAGAGGAAGTGTATATGTACCATAAGAGGAAGTCTTCTCCAATGATACATATTGGGATTTTACGTCTCACATTAGTAATAGTTTACTTCATACCTTAGGAACAAATTCCAGTGTACAGTGTGATAAAGCGGATTCTGAAGTGGGTAAATATAAATTGTTCTTCCATGTGCATTTGTACAGTCAGTATAGACGGAAGTTTTCCAAAGCTTAATATTGTACTGCGAACATTTTTCAACTTGTTTTTATCCCGGGAATGGTCGTATTTCGATTATAATCGGACTTTCAGCTTCACTTTGAAAGTCTCCGGTAGGTTTATTCTTTCAATTTTGACTTAATTATTGTAAATGTAGTATTTAAACGATTGTTAACAGAGTTTGCGCTGAATTCCGCTTTGTAAAGAATCTCTGGAAAAAAACCAATTACTTACGATTTTCGTTTCATTTTACTCGCATGGTAGCGAGAAACTGGAGTTACCTTAAACTGGGGTACTTGAGTCACCCCCACGCACATGTCCACTACCCGGTTAAGCATTTTTTATATTCTGTATCCGAGGCTATAAATAAAAATTGCTCAGACGTTTAGTTTGAATTGTATTTGTGCAGTATAATTAATAATGTAATTGTACCATGAAAATCGGCCAAATTGAAATATTAATAAATTAAGTATTTGGAGTATTGAAGTAATTAAATAAATCACCAAATTTAGATATGAAGACTTGAAAGCCAGAAATCCTGGAAGAGAATATTTAGAAGAATACTGGAAGTTATTTGCAGGACTCAGTGAGTAGGGAAGCCAGAGAGTGGAAGTGCTCAAGGAAATGTCCGCACTCGAGGCACTCATTCTTCCTTGAGCCGATCTCCTATATTGGTGTCTTGGAATCACCTTTCTTATCCATTGCCAACATTCTTTTTATATTTTTATTTCTTCTCTACCTTTTTATTTCCTTATCTTTCATTCTTTACTTTACTTTTTACAATTTCAATTCGAGTTTTATCTACACATATTTTGCGAGATTTTGGTCCAGCCTTAATTTTATATTTTGAATAAATTTCGCAAGTAAGTCAAGATCCAATAATATTTCATACATTTTTGAAGGCTCTATGCAATGTTTCAAATTTTCAATATTTCTGTGTAATTGACTTTTACCTTCTTCTTCTCGCGGATTATCCAGCTATTCGTGAATCGCAAATGTTCGAATATTTGTTCCACTAGCAGCGGCAGAGACAAGTAGGGAGATTCCCAATGATCCGATTTCATAGTTTTATTTACACTCTAACGGATTTTTCCGGAACTACAACTAACGGAAAGTATTCGAAAATCTACAGAGCTTTGCCTAAGGTTACCTAAACTATGATTCTCTAGATAACATATAATGGATGCCTACAATGTAGGATTGACCATAATGAATAATTAACAGGAGTTGCAAGGGTAAATATTACACCGTTTTTTAATTTTCATGTTAAACAATAATTATGTTACATTTACATGTAATTTGAATGTGTATCGATCTTTTAATATCATATGCACATTCAAGGTACTATGCTAAATACATATCTGAAATTCTCTGAAGATGAAACTGTAATTAAGGACATATTAGGATTTTGATAAAGCTTATTCCAGCAAGTCTAGTTACCTTAGCCCATCCTATTAGGAGAATATTACAGCCCTGTTATTCTCAAGTGTCTCTGGACTAGTAGAGATTTTACGATTCAACCAATGGATATCGAATTCGAAATATATCAAAAATAATTTGGATCAAGATGCACCTAATTGTAGGCAAACTAGCGTACTCGGGCGCAACCTATTGGGCATTTTGATTAAGTCGTAGTAAAGGACAGAATATACATAAGACTTTGTAAGATATAAGTTAGATTATAATACTACAAATTTGACCACTAGATGGTTCTGCTATTCGTATTACTTATTCCCATGTATCTTTTGTACAAAGTATACTATATATTATGGCAAGGTCAAACTTTAGTAGAGGCTACGCCGCTGAACGACTGTATATTAATCTGTCTTATAATTTGCGAAACGAGTTTAACAGACTAGAAGTATTGTGTAAAATGTCCTTCTGACTGCTTCAAAACAGTGGCGTAATTACGACTAAATTTCAGTATTGCATTAAGTTCCGATAGTCTCCCACTTATCACAATCGAATCTCGCTGCAAGACATCGCGACGTGTTGACGTTATACAAAAGTCAAGAGCAATTATCAGTTGCCAATACCTAAAGTAACTAAAATAAAAAAATACAGGGTGTCGCTAACAAGGATTTACATAAATACAATAGGAGTAAGTACTGTTCATAGTTCATCTTGCATTTGCATGAATAAATACTAACATCACAATGGATAATCTCTCCCTTGGAATCTGCAAGAGTGCGTTAAATATTAAAAAAAAAACGGAAATAGGAGACAAAATTGTTCCCATCGGTTCCATATAGAAATTGTTCACACTATCCACGTTGTAAATGTTAGTCCACCATATACGTATATATAAGAATCACGTGCGCTCCGGGTCGTCCTTAGGCTTTCTTCTAGGATCCGCAGCGTCGATGACAAAAACAGAAGGTGAAAAATGTCTGTTATTTCCATCCTGTCGACTTGGATAAAATCCTATTTTACTATTACCAAACGATAGTCTGCCTGGAATAGCCTTGCAGCTAGAAAAAGAATTACGGGTACACTGATTATCCTCGTCATTGCTAAGCTAACAAGATCCGTATTTCGTTACGTATCTAAAACAAAAATAAAACACACAAACATAGAGAGAAATTCGTCCAACACCCTACACAAAGAACAGGGTGACCAGAGAAGCACAAGACGGCCCTGAGAAGTGGATATTGTGAAGTCTTTCCCATTTTTTTTTGTTTTTTTTCTCTACTCCATTACGAAAAGTTTCATCACACCAAGGAAACAGATCAGAAGGGTTAAGTCACACAGAATCCAAAGGAAACACAGAAAGCACCCAAGAGAAATTCTAACAGGGAGACAAGAACGCAGCAGGAGAAAATTACTTTAGTGAAAAGATAAAGCGAGAGAGTTATTTATGTCTTACAAGGTAAGAATAGAAGAACCCGTAAACCAGTAGAAAATTTTTCTTGCAAGAAGCCAAAACCAGCGTGAATCCATTTTCTTATTGAGGCGCGCACCTGCACGCATTTTGATCGAAGAACAATCCTGTGCTGCACTCTTCCACTCTCAGACAACGACACGTGCACGTTTCTGGGTCCCAACGTTTTATTTTATGTTCGCGTTCGCATTTTTCCTCCTCGTCCGTATTCTTGCAGATGCACCTGCATTCGTCCTCCGAGTAGCGATGCTTATCGATGCAATGCTGAGCCAAAAGTAATGCATATTTTTGATTCATACAACTTATCCGTGTAATAGACAATTAAATTATGCACCTGACAACCTACCTCAGCTTTGATTCTGCAATTGCACATGCACTCGGTGTGCTCCTCCAGAGGCACTAGTTTCTTTTCAATCAATTTAAAGGACTGATCTCTTACTTGAACCTAAAAGAAATTTTTTTCTTAACCATTGCACGTTACAAGCAAATATAAATATGATACGTACCACTACATTTCGCACATCCGTTTTTGATGGTTGACAAGACAATGCACTGTGGGTACAGCATCCGCCGCATCTTTTGGCACGTGTACACGCTGGCAAATATATTTTGGTTGGGTCATTATCTTCAACCAACTCTACCACCTGCATCTCCGGCATGCACACTGCGCTCTTAGGTATCTCGACCTTGGATCGTTCAACGCCTCCGATTCTACCTGAATAGAAAAAAAAAAATAATAATTAGGGACTCTTACTGACGCAAGTATTATATATAAAGGGTGTTCAATATATTTCAGATAAAGCATAAGCAAACAATGTCCGACGAGTACTCCCGTGCTATATCATTCGCAAATAGTTACTTTGCCTTGGTAGATGGATTGGCTACTGGACTGGAAGATCATTTGGCAGATGATGTGGTTCTGGACTGGTTTGGTGAAACCATAAAGGGCAGAGCAAATGTAACGGCTTTTATGAAGGCGCATAAATTTGATTCGCGTCATATGTTTACTAATATAACGCCAACGGCTAGTATAGGATACAGAAAGAAGAAACAGGGCAACAGGTAAGCATCATATTACCCCACAATCTAGACCTTAATGAGTAATCAGATAAAAGAAAAATTTCATTTTCGCAGAGAAAGTACCGGAAGTGCTGACAAGATTGGATGTATCACCGAATGCGTCATAAAGAACGAATTGAATTTTGATAAGCTTCGAATTAGTGAAAAGGATCGTGTGATTAATGTGAATGAAGAATCTACCTATGACCTCGATGAGGATGACCTCAGCGCTCTCTTTAAATTCGAAATCACTTCGACGAATATCGAAGATATTGAGGATAATATCAGCAAGATCAGACGCGAGGAATGTGCTGGGACTGTTGCGAAAGAGGAATGTGGCCAGGGCGATGGTCCAGGACTTATCGAGCACAGTTCGGTCAAGTACTTGGAAGCCAATGGGGAAATAGAATTTAGTAAGAAATTTATCAAGAAGAATTCATTTCACACCTGGGCAAGACCCTGCCGTTTGCAGATCGCATACTCGATGATGCCCGAGAGGAGTTCGGAAAAATTTGTAGAAGCCGAACCGAAGATGCACGAGGTGGAGTCTTATGATGATAAAAAATCAAGATTACCCAGTCTCGAAGAGATCAACGAAATTGGTAGCAGATTGGTACCGAATTTGGACAGTTTTGGCGGATACTTGCGACACGTGGATTTCTCTGAGGAACGTAAACTCTTTTTGAAAACGCTTGCGGATGAGTTTATTCGACAGAATTCTGGTATCAATCCCTTCGCTCCTCAATACGTGGGCAATCGATTGGTCTTTGATAAGATCGGAACCAGTGCGGACGGTCAGAAAAATTTTGTATTCAATTACTTAATTCATTTATTAATTTACGAAGGTAGCAATAGGTGCAGACTTAATTTAAGCCACGAATTCGAAAAACGCGTTTGACTCGTATCTTGCGTGTTGATTTCACTCGAAAAAAAAAGATACGCCCTTAAACTAACTGGCGTATCAGTTTCATTGTTTTTTTAAAGCTTTTTCTATTACTTTTTTCAGTTGGCGGACTGGTACCGTCATGAGTTATATAAGATACCGTTGAATATCAAAAATCATTTTTTGTTAAATGTATATATATATATACTTTTTAATTTTCGTTATTACTCTTCGCATCGACGTTATTTTTTTTTTTTTATATGATAATTTCTCATATACGAAATACCGTATCAGTATCATCCGATTCGTGATTAGATTAGGCATGAGGACGTCATTTTTGTCCGAGGGCCTGGTGTCCTATGGATACTTGAAGTTGTTGTAACATTAAGTTTGCGGGCACAATAACTTATACGTAGAATATCATTAATGAACAAAGTCGAAGAAAGCAGAATATTTTCGTTTCTAATTGTCAGGTGATAGATTCGATATTAGTATTTCTTCCGCAAAAGCATAATAAAGAAAAAATGAGTTTTATATGGTCGAAAATAATACGAGTGTAATATTAATGACGAATTATTATTATTATTATTATTATTACTTACTGCTTAGACCAACTCCAGTATTACCGGTTTCTGTGACTCCTACTGCAGCAAGGATATCATCCACAGAATCCATGGTACTCAAATCCTTAGCAATTTGAATGCTTCTCTGTAGAACAGGGAAAAAATTAATTTGTATAACGTGATAAAATTTATATTTTCTTAATTCAAAAAGATTTGTCGTTCTTTAGGAAGGGGTAATCACCAAAGAATTTAATGTTATTTTTTAATTATTATTGTACGTGTTTTCGTATATGGAAACATACGTGCTCGATAATCGCGATACACTGTATCCTTTCGAATAAATAAATAATAAGTCAAACGGCAAGTGGGAAGTAAGAATTTTTAATTAGTCATTCTTATTAGTCATACTATATGGATTAATAGAATTATATGAAATGGGTAAGGAAACATAGGTAAAGATTAATCTGAACATTTTCTATATCTTATTCTGATCATGATAAAATCGGATAAACTGCAATGATTGTGCAACTGGTAATCGTGCCTGAAATACCACAGGTGCGATTCCGGCAGAGTTACGTGATCGAGTCGAAATCGTCGCGACGCTATGACGACACAATGATACGTATACAGTTAACTACAGCTTCATCGCAGAACATTTGCATCCTAGTTGCGAAATTATCTGGAAATTTTTCTGTGCCTTTTGTTGCAAATACGTAGAGCGCGCAGCCATACGATTTCTTGTAGATTTTCACATAAAGTTTTCTGAATGATATTGCGAACGGCAAAGATGAATTTTCAAATTTGACAACTAAAAAATAAAATCTCATTTATGATCGTGTTGGTAAATGTGAGTGATTTTTTTCGCTATCGCGATTTTTATCGCACACTCTTTATTTGTCATGCGTTTAGACCTGACGTCCCATTTACAATTTTTTCATATAAACTGATAAGGTCGCTGACAAGATTGATAAAGGAATCTCTGCGTTTATTGATTCTGCACGGTCGATGTACTTAACTCTCTATAACCCGAATTTTTGTAGTTTCGCTATAAACAAATGTCCGTAACGCGAAGTCGTTATTTTATTATAACGAATAGGCTTTGTAACTATGTGCACGCTAGCTTGAGATAAAAAATTAAATAAATCAATAAGATATCGATTTATTAGTATGCGACTTCAAAGTCACACGAGGATATACAGAGTTAATAATTTATATTTGATTACATTACTATTGTCATAAATTATGCAAATTAATTGTTCCAGTAAAAGCATGCAATATGGACTTTCCTCAAATTCCGACTGTCAAGTCCGGGTTCATCTGTACGCAAAATCCCATAAATAGTATATTTGATGAAAATTTCTTTTTCTATAAAACTTAAAGGTGAATGGTTATTGGTATTCTGAACGATCCAAGTTCCTGGTATCGATCCGCCTCTGAATCACGGTAGCTATCGATCACTGAATTCCAGCGTGACTAATTCAAAAATTAATTTTAGCCTTAGCCAAGGGTCAAGCATTCTCCATGTACAGTTAGATTCTTTTAATATAATCTGTCCTTGGTAACTGATAATGATCTACTGATAGGACTCGATTAAATTCCTTTCTAATAAAACCCTATGTATCTCCTAGAAATGGAAGGATGAACGAGAGCAATTTTAATTGCTTAGTCTAATTATAAATTAAATTGTCATACAAATTTTTTTTTATATTTATACAAGCATTTTCACATTTGGTATATCCGCGCAAATATTCCCAGGATTCTCTATACGGCTTGTATACGTCAATGACCGGATTGCGATTAGCAACTTCAATTACTCCGAAAAGATATTACTCGACTTCAGAGACACTGTGACCAAAACGTCGCGACGTGCGTCCTGTAGGGAAAATGCTGAAAATTCTTAGAATGATTATGCAGACTAGGAATGTAATGCACGTCATGCATTTCACGTATTCGAAAAGCTTGCTAATATCCTTTTTCGTCTTTTGAAATTTCACGGGATGAAGTTGCGTGTTACCATGAATAAGTGCAATGCCCGTCAGCTTCCTTTCCCAGTATACAACATTACACGTAGATGCTAAGGAACGCAAAAGAAAATATTTCCGACTGAACAACATCGTTAGAATCCCATGAAAATTTTTCGATTCGTATTAAATATTTCAAATTAAGTGTCTAAGAAATATTTTTCTCACAGCGAATGCGCACTGTGCAACCGCTTATTTTGAATTCCATGATGGAGAAGGTCACAACGCACACGCAGCCATTCATGTTTCATCACTGACGCTCCAAATTTTAGAGTCCATGACAATTCAATTACGATACAATAAATATCCTCGACAGAAGTCCGCGACTTTCTTAACTAGAATTTCAAGAGCCAATAAAAAGATAATCAATATCGTTCAAATCATTTCTCATGTGTGCTCAAGAGAAAAAAGCTCAAGTCTACTGAACGATATAAAATGAAATAAATTTCGATATCACGAAAAAAAGATATCAGTATTAGATATCATTAGTTGGAAAAACCTGCAACTAATATCTGTAATGACGTTCAATGATATCGTAACAATTATATTCCGTCAATAAATAACAGGTTGTAAAAGAAAATTGGACTGACACATTGCTGCATACCAAAGTGATAGTATTGTTTGCACAAATGTCACGGTGCAACATTGATTTCTCTATAAGATGACGTGCAACTATAAATTATGTCGTGAATGCTGAATATGACAGCTGTGAAGACTGAAAACAGTACGCTGACTGCTAGCTGCTTAGTATCCTCGACATTATTAACAACGTCCTTCAATAAGAACCAAGTGTAACCATCGTCAGGTGAAAAAAAAAAAAGTACAAGCAGCTACTAGAGGTGTCATTATAAAAATTTCATCATAATCCATCACGAAATTACGACACATTAAATAAATCAAAGTTAAAGTAAATTTAAAACATCCGTACGCGTATTTATGTACGTAATATACATGGTACATATAATAAAAAATTATACTCACAGCCAAGTCAGTATGATTTTCATATTTCTTGTTTATACTAATCCCATTGCGAACAGGCCTGTCAATTCCACTTCTTATTTCACCAGGATAAACGAAGTCCTGGTCGCCATGAAAGTGAACATCCTGAGCCAGAGATATGGCGAACAGCATGTTCAGTATAAAACACTTGAAGCTAATGCATTGCCACATCTTTTTCGTTGACTCTGTCATTATATTCAACGTGGAATGTCAATAAGTAGTTATTAACGAGAGCAGAGACGCGAAGCGGCAAAAAAGCGTATGACTGTCACTATACAATTTTCTCGTATGTATATTCAAAACGATTTTCAGCAGTTGTTCTAACGCGTAGTTGTACGATCCACGAGTGTACGATTGCTACTAACGTTGGTCGCGACGACGCTCCAGTATTTATGCTCTTCGCGTAACGCTACCGCTGAGCGTCGTTACGTGAGAAAGTCTTGTGGCACGTCTGAAAACGCAATTCTCTCGAGATAGGAACACCTCTTGGTATATATGGTACAGCAATATGGAAATTGTAGTTTGATCGTTTTATCAGGTTTTTCAGTGTTCGATAAATTAGCATTAGCCGATCAGAGGACATTAAGAATTTCGTGTAATTAGAATTATTATTAGCTGACCTTTTTCTTCTTTTTAACGTGGGCAACCCTGTGGGCGACACCGTAGGCTTGCCGTACTTTACCAATACTTCGGATCTTTTGGTTAAATCTTTATCGTGCATGCATCTGATAGGTGAAAAAAAAAATTCTTGAAAAATTATTACACCCACTTTAAAAAGTCATTTGTGATTTATTGTTGAACATTACAGTTTTTGTATGTATAATCAGTTTCAAAGGTGAACAAATAGTATCATTCCAGTAATTGTGGTTAATAGCTGAAAATAAAATAATGCTCAATAATATAACGCGGATGGTTAATGAAGTTGCTGAAAATTTACCAGGACAGCGGAAACGCTGTAATTTATAATTCTATAAAGTTTCCCCAAATAAGATATTTCTGTTTTAACAGGAAATAGACATCCTACTCTATGGATATTCCACGGTGTCGGTAAATCCACGCAAGAGGTATATCTGTTAATTAATTTTCATTATTTTATCCACTCTTAATTTCTTTTTTAATAAGATCATTACACCTAAATTTCATTGGTATTATCATCTGTGTCCTGTCATCCTCGCAGCATGATTCAGGAAGTTTGCAAGTGAAGGAACCTAAGAAATCTTCAGCAGTTGTAAACGTCATTTCAAGATTGGGATTCACCTTCTGACACCAATCCAAATACCCACGAACGCCACAACACTTAAACTTTAACATTAATTTATAGGATATTTAAATATTCTAAAATTCTTAATGTGAACCTACTGACTGCTGAAAATAATTCCAAACATTTCCAATGGCGATTTCCGGTTCGACCTGAATAGTGGATAACATATGATCCTTGGCATTGATCAAAATTTTCATTTGTAAATTCGCCTGCACAAATGCTAACGTCACCAAGATAACCGCTAATACAAAACAGGATGCTGCGTGCTGTTAAAAATGTGCATTATAATAGATTCTGATGAAAAATTAATTTTTCACTAACTGCCAAAGTTTTTCTTGGTCCTTGTTGCAACAAACACAGACCACTCAGTGACAAAATCAAGAGTGACGCGGCAACAAAGAATAGAGACATTAACGATGATTGATAAATCATAAAATCCAATATTATCAGAACAATACTTTTGTGCACTGCCAATGCGATTGCCGCTACCAAATAAACAAGACCTGCAACCTAATAAACATTAATCAGTCCAAGATGCATTATTAAATCGTTTAAACTCTATTACCAGGACAATACTGTTGAGAATATCGTGAACAAGCCGGAAGTTGTAGTAGCAGACGGAACGTGTCAAAAAGATTCTCCGAATACTATCTCTTTCCGTATTCTGTGGTACAGTGTCTACAATGACTCCATGATGATCAACTTTTAAATCAGGAGTAGAAGCCGTTCCGCCGGTTCTCGGCCAAGAAGTATTTATTACTATAGATGATTAATCATTCCCGAAATTGATAGGTGATAATGAATTAATCCATATCGATTCGACGCAATTGATTGCTCTGTGTAATATCGATACGTACTTGCAGGTAGCGCGATTGATCGAGTTTTTCGTATGGAATCGTTGGCATTCCAGTTGACGATGCCATCTTTGGTTAGTGACGGATGTGGCGAATGTGGACGACTCGTCGGAGACTTATGCCTGTATTTAATGGGACTTGTTTGACCAGAGGAGGATGGTATAAATAGCTGTTACAAAGGTTAACTTTCATTTTTGTCTTTTCACTATTGAATTTTAATTGTTACTTTATACCTGTCGACCCACACGTGGCGATCTGTTAATTAGAGTTTTTGGATAGACGCATCCTAGACTCGAATCTAAATCTTGAGTGAAAAGTCTTAAGGCAGTTCATTTATTTACATTTTTTTTTTAATGATATCTGATATAAATTAGTTTAATAATTCCGACTTACGCCCTTTTGCGGATTGGACTTTCTCGTGAGGTTAGGTCAGGTGGAAATTTTGGGTCATCATCGAAAAATCTTCAATCGTAACAGCAATTGATATTAAAATTTACAATATTGCTTGAAATTAGGGTAAATAGTCTTTTTTAAATAGTCTACCTAGCCAGTACGCCATTCGCTATGTCTTCTAGGGAAAGAATTTCATTTGGAGAATTCATAGACATTTCCGAGATTGGAAGGTTAATATGATTTTCGTCATCGGAATTCAAGTCGGGTGGCTGCCGAGACATGATTAGAAATTGAACTTTCAGTTATCAAAATTCGGTAGATACTGAAGAGTACTGTAATATGTAAATTGGCTTTAACGAATTAATTAAGAAAATGAAAATTTGACAGGACCCGTTTATAATAAGTAATGCGTGATGTATAAAAACGATAGTCGTCTGTTGAATGAAACTCTTTTTATATAATATCATAAAAGTCATTAGAGTTACAAAACAATAACGAATATGCTTTTTTAAAAATTACACAGACATCAATATAAATAAAGCGATAAATCGATCCTTACAAGATCGATTTACAATGGACGGAATTATTATCTAGATTCTAGGTATCCATAAAAATCGCTATTACAATAACAAAACAAAAACGAAGAGTAAAGGCTTGATTCCAAAACGCTTGTATGTACAGTAATGATGTATGAATCCTTCTAAAATTTCTAACGATTGAGTATTAGATCCCTGCTTAACCTTAAACACAGTGGCACAAAGTATATTGCAAGGTATTTAAGATCCTTTTTCTTTCTTCAGATCAATAAAGAAATAAATAAACAAATAAAACCCAAAAACCTTTGGCAAATTAAAATCCGGTTCTTTAGGATGAAAATTTTTCAAGTTCTTTTTTGATAGCCGCTATAAGCGGCACGGCAGGATCTTCTGGCGGAAGTTGAGGATCCGCCAGAATGCGAAGTGTATCTACCTCAGGTAGATTCGGTCTATGAAAAGGCCCAGCACTCAGAGGCCTGGAACCCCAGGCGCCACGGGGATGGGGTCCAGAGTTTCCAGTTTCTGGTATAGTCTCCTCCAAGCATGTTCTCGGTAAGGATGTTCTGGGTCTTGTTCTTACTTCTGATGTTGGCGTGGCAACTGGGCTATTATTTGAAATAGATCATCGTGAATCCGGAAGAAAATCAAACCGGAAGCGATCTCTACATTTTATATGTGACTTACCTGACGTGTGCGGAGCGACCTCTGATTTCCGAAAATACCGTGAGATCATCCGTGGCACGAGTTGCTGCTGCTGAGGAACGTTGGCAGTCTTCTTCTTTGGGTTTGGCATCCCTGCTCCCAAAGAGGCTGAAGGAGTCCTCCAGGAGTTCATGGAGCCTACGTCTGGCACGTCCCACAGGACCCGGTATAATGGCAGGCTCGGGATCAGTTTCCGATGTGGTGTCTGCCAACAGTTTAGCTCTTTTGAGAAATCGCGCCATACCAGAAATTTTGATCCTTACAGGATATTAGATTGGTGGTATAGTTAAAGAAATAAAAACTTTACTACCTTCTATGGCTTTCTGTCTGCGCAAATCCCAGACGATTGGTCCTACCACGCCTGGATCTTTGGCAGCACTAGAAGTTCTTGTCGGGAACTGATCGTTGTTCTTGGAACTCAGATGCCCTTTCCTTATTGGCTCCGGAGAATCAAATTCCATATCAAGATGCCTCACCTGTATTCAATTATCATAGCATTTATAAAATATATAAGTAAGAAGAATCAGATCCTGTCAATTTTTCTCATTCCGTTCTCACCACAACTGGCTCCAAGACTCTGGATAATGGCTCCACACTCCTCATTCGGGGAAACTGCTTACACGATGGCATGGATAAATATGAATGTGGTGACGTAGTGACTTCGTCCCTTGGCGCATAACCATTTTCCAGAGACTCCAGAGCTTCTAAATTCTCAGCTACGGTATCCATAGAGTCTGGAGTTCTAGGAGGATCAATAGCATTCGTCCTGGTTACTCTACGGCGACTAGGTCTTCCATGGAAAAAAAAATAAGTGGAGCAATCGCTATGGGAAACGATCTAAAAATATTAAGAATCTAATTATCTGTATTGAAATGAAATACCTCAGTTTCTTTGTTCCAGATGGTTCTTCTTCTCTCCAAGGCGGACTACTTCTTTGAATATCCTCTTCGTTATCACTAGAGATGTCGTGTACCTCTGCCAAGACGCTCTCTGGAGTACCTGAAGTAACTGGACTCCTTGAAAAGCTTCCTCCAGGAGTTTGTCTACGACTGGTACCATCGGTCTATGAATAAAGAAGTAACGCTTTACCAGATTGGAAGGGGTATACTTGTTATAATCGATATCGTCCTGGTATCGGCCACATATTGTCGCCAATAATCACATTTTAATAATGTGATCTGATTTAATTGGTGAGCCAACGAACTCTGGTCTCATTTGCATGAAATTGTTACCTATACAAACTACTGTTCCGACTTCCTGTCTGCCTAGATTTAGGCACGCACCACCTCATGAATTTAGGAAAGAGTTGCTCCAATCAATAAACTTTACTAACCCTGGCTTCAGTTTCTGAAGTATAGCCTGTGTTATCCAGTCCTGGTGTAGTCGATGTATATTCACGATCCTTCTTCAGGATACTCTGGGGTGGTGGTGCGGAAACAGCACTATGGGCCCGTTTCCGTTTAGCAGCCAGGAATAAACCACTTAAGATAAAGGCTAGAAGGATGATACCGGCGCCAGCAGCGCCAACTAGTAACCAGATGTCGCGTTTTCTAGATAAGGCCAAAGGAAGCGTCTCCTTTAAGAAAGCTGCAACGTTCAAGCATCCAATGAGAAATAATTATTTAATTAAGAATAGAATGAAAACATTTTTCAAAAAGCTTACGTTCGCTCTGAATGATCACTGGCGCTCCTAGCTCAATTGCTACTTCTTGTTCTGATAAAAGTGCCATGTCCTTTGCAGCTGTTGCAGCTGGTACTGGTTTACCTCCCAGATGCACTGAATATATTAATCTAGTGGCGCCACCTTCGATTACGCTTGTATTCGTCATTCTTACTTGAACTGTAGCTACATCTGGAATACGCAACTTGGCTTTGGTCATGTTCAGAATGTCAGTAGAATTTGGCTGATCGGATATATACTCTTGAGCGACAGAAAAGAGAGAGTGAAGCGAGCCGGAAGTCTTCTCTTGGAACTGATTCACACTATGAAAAGGCACTGGGGTTTCGTTGAGACGCTTGAGGAGCAGACTAGGATCCAAAACACTTTCGTTGCTATTTGTCTCCATTGCAAACATTAATCTAGATCTAATGTTTTCTTTGTTATCTCTGCCGACAGTAGTATTCGTGTAGAGAGTTTTGTTATCCACATTTTCAAAATCCTCTATTATCGTTCTATTCTTCGGTATTCGTATTGCCCTCATATGTTTCACCTTAGTTGGTATCTTGACGGTTGTTTCAAAATTTCTTTCAGTGATGGCACTGAAATTGTTCGTTACTACAATTTCAATTCTAGTGTCGTTTCTCTGCAAAAGAAAGACAAAATATTGACAAAATTCCAAAGAGTTATACAGAAAGCTTAACCTTTAAACCTGCTCTATCCCTAAGAGCTCGTTTTCTGGCAGCTCTGCGAATTCGTGCATCCGTAGAGAGGAGACCAAGATGGCGCTGTTGCTGTCTAGAAAATGCAGTACGGTACAAACGTGCCAGTCTTAACTCTACCCGAGGTGGTACAGTTTCTCCAGCACGTAAGACAGTCAGCAGCCAGTACCTGAGATTAAAATTGAATCAACAATCTTACTAGGCCACATCAGACAACAATGGCTAACCTGGGTCCAGGATCTTCTCCGATAAGGACACCAATGTCTTGATCGACATCTGACAACGTTGGCGTGGGTTCTATGCAAGAAACACATCCAGGATCCTGTGGGCCAACGTGTCCAGGATGCTCCTTGTCGTCATCAGGAAGATAAACAGTAGCTGTATGATGAATGGTCCTGGTCTCGTAGAGGGTCAAGGTCTGATCTGGGTCTAGCCATGATGGTGCGTCTTCTGCACCCGTCCAGAAGAAGTCTTGCAGGTGGACCCGTCGTCCTGGTAGATGCTCAATCAGGACAACTTCGTCCTCTAAAATCAAGTGACGAAACGTGACATGACGTAGCAGTACAATATTTTGAAAATAAGTGTTCTTAGTAATTTATGGAAAGACGTTCAAACCCGGAATATCACGCAATCACGTGATATCGGGCAATCGGAAGTTGATCGACAGAGTGCGTAGCGGAGGAGATACGACTAGGATGGTAGAAGGCGGAAGTTTATGGTTGGCAGTGCCAGTCGCAGCTGCCCAAGAATTCCGACACGCGAACCATGTTAAAAGTTAAAGAAACGACGAATTAATGGTGCAAGTCACGACAGTCCTTCTGTCAGTTTTTAAAAAGTTTTACTCTACTTATTTTTTTTTTACTCTTCATTATTCTCCTTCGACACCAAAGGCCATCGCAATCCCACCCCGTTTCATGATTGGACTTCATATTTCCGTGAAACGTCACAATGGGAGACTGGCGTCATATTCATGCTTCAATGACTACCGGAAGTCAGCTCGAGACACGTTGCGTATGATGATTGCGACTGAGTCGATTACCATAAGGGATCCTAAATAGGATTTCATTAAATGCATCACAAAGCTTGTATAGAGACATCTATTGTTAACAATTTGCACCTAGTGACGGAGTCGATCAAATGCTTTATAAAAATTTTGACGAGATACAAATGTTTGACAGGAAATAAGAGAGATACTAATTAGATGCTTACGTCGAAAAGTAATTAAAAAAGTTCTTACGAACCGAATGTCAAGCTGAATATTTCGATTAATTTATTCAGTCAATTCGTAATTGAGTAATTCGTTATGATTCCAATGTGATGCATCGGAACGTATTTTTTGTTGCCAGTGTCAGGACGACCTGGTTCCACGGTTCGTTTGCGTTTCCGGTCCGGAAGCGTCATGGAAGTACCCACAAATATATCTACTAGCGTCGCAAATTCGCGGCTAAACGTCCCATTACGACAATGAAAATAAAAGTATTAAAAAAACATAAATAAATTTTCAAACCACAGTTTCATCCAAAATGAAAATCGCATGCGTTATAGCAACGCGTAAAATATAAGGCAGGTCCGCTGCAGCACCACCGTAGGTATTTTTAGCTTAGAGTAGCAGTGTTAAATCGATAGAAAAGTAAGTTCCTATGGTGAATGGTAGAAATCGCCTTTTGAATTCTCTTTAAGACTCGTTAAAAGTATCCCAGTCCCCTTCTCCTCCGACAAGCTATTTAAATTACCAAAAATGCCTTTAGCATATTTATCGTCTGATGAACCGGCAGAACCGCGTGCCTCTTTAGCCATGAAAAAATTAATAAGTCATAATACTTTTCTTAAAAAAAAACTTTATCCTAAGGATCCTCTAAATAAACGAGCGTGCAGCAGCTAATCGTATCGATCAGGTAACACCCTGCATGTACTGAATTACTTAGGTTGACTCCTTCGTCTAGCGTCGAGTTTTGAACACGCTTCCGGCCTCTCAATGTGTACTTCAATTTAAAGCTTAAACGTTCGAGAAGCATATACATAGTTCGTATACACATAGAGAAACAAGCCTTAAAGTTTACAGACAAGAAATTATAGAGAGGCGTCGCGACAAGACACGAGAATAGTGGATTGCGTGTCTGCAGACGATTCAGGTAGAAAATAAAATTTCTTTCACGAGATGAAATGTGAGAGGTTGGAAAAAAAAAGGAAACTTAAAAAAGAATAGCGTTATAAAAGAATATTCACTAGTCAATTAAATAAAAATCAGTTACACGTGTTACACTTGAATAATAAACGCAGCCAAGCAAAACTAGATTACAATTACATATGCATTGCTCTGTTTATACTTAATGCGAAGCCACGTGCGTTTGATATAAAGAAAAGAAAGAAAAAACGGTCGGCAACATATAAAGAAACTGTATAAATCGATATAAGGTCAGTATAAGTATGATTCATAATAACCAGTAAAATGTCCTAGTGGTCTAGTAATGCACGTGTTATCCACCCTTCATTTTCCCACCCTAGTGAAGGTAGCAAGTAGAGTGAAGAAGCAATGTCTGCTCTTTATCGCGCAATGCACAAGACACCCCCTCATACCAACCTAACCTAACATAACTCTCATTATTTCTACAGAACATTCGGGTACTTTGAATGGGTTAAAAAGCGGCCATTTATCGACCGAATGAACAGGATAGGTAAAGAATTGACTAACCTGCACCAGGTGGCAGGGCTGCCTCCGTAAGCAACTCCTGGACGAGCACTGCAACCGCTAGTAATAATAATCCGAGGCGAATAAATATCACACTGTGCTGGAGACAGCAAAGCATCGCGGTATGCGCGCTCTGCTCGACTGATCAACTCATCAGGATTCCTATAAAGGTTTTCAGAATAGTTTATCCCCACCAAGGGCCTACGATAAGACTGAGATAAGGTAGTGGGGCACGTGTGCATCACTCGAGTGGGAATAGTGTCATGGCGGACGCGCATGCGCACTAGACGTCTATCATATTTATCCATGCAGTACTCGTGATTCAATGGAGTTAGGAATGTTAGGAAAGAAAATTGTTAAATAATCATATTGAAACCGATCGAAATAAGAAGGCAAATTTATATTGTACTTTTTTTTAATCGTTATCATACGAACCATTACTTACAAAGCATGTGTGTGTCTATGTGGAACCACGTTGTGTCTCCTGCACTCACTCCGTGTAAATATTGTGGTCTGTGTGTACGTTTTATTTTTTTTTTTACGAAATTATCATATTTACTTCTCGATAGTAATACGCTATGCTGTAGCAATAATACATAATATAACATTAATAATACATAGGCGTAGTCGGTACCTCGTATGCAGACGGTTTTCTTTTTTAATATGAACAGGACGCGGGCTACGCGGTATATAATAGAGTACTTTATACACACGAGAATTTCATATTCCCATTATTATTATTATTATTATTATTAATGTAGTATACGAGTCGTCTGCTTTTTTTTCTCATTTTTCTTCTCTCGTCTCACTCTCTCTTTTTCTCTTAGTCCTCACTCACACTCACTCTCACGACACACTCCTCGTGTGTATGCGCACATAATTTTGTTACACGCTTAACACTAGACTATTTATAATATTTATATCTATATTCTCGTTAGATGCATATTTACAAACTTATGTACAAGGGGGTGTGTGTTGCTCCTTCCGCAATTTTTTACTCTTACCCGTTATGTATAAAAAAAACCCTCCCTTCCTTCCACCCGCTCGAAAAAAAATTTCCAATTTTATTATTATATTTTTTTTCAACAATCTTTACTTTCTACTAGACGACCTATCTACCGTAAAACGTAGTAAGGCATAATATTTTCTTAGTACTGGGATGAGTTCCTGGTACCGAGAGCTAACCGCAGTGAATTTCGATTCCAAACCAGCGCGGCGTCAGCCCCCGGAAAATGATGTCGATAGTTTCCGGATGGTGGTTTGTTTCTTTTTTTTTTACTATTTCTTTATCCATCATCCGGAAGCTTCCCGGTCAACAATTATATACTGGTAACGAGTATACTAGTGCATAAAATAGTTTAGGGCTTCTGTGGATTTTCACTTCTTTTTTTTTTTCTTTCATTCGTTTAATAGCGCGACGCTCGCACTGTGTACTTATTTTCATGTGATTTGCCTACGAAGGATTCTTGTGTCGTTGATACTTCCTGTTTCTGTCTGTCCTATTTTGGTTTTTTTTTTGTTTCTTTTACATTATACACTTTCCTTCGTTCGTACATGTGTTGTCGCGCTCTGCTCAGTGGCTGAGTATTTTTTCTTTCACGTTTTCATTTAACAATTACAGTAACGAATACTTAGAGACAACCGGAGGTTTGACATCTTGCGGACCTCGAAGCTTCCACGGGAATTATATATTCATTAGATGTCTATAGTGTAGTAGTCTGAACCCAGAGACTTGAAGCACCAATAAAGTATTCTTTTTTTTTTATTTTTTATTTTCTCTGCCTCCTGTGGCATCATAAGCCATGGGTATTGGTCTGCGAGATGTCAAACGACCCAGTGATAACAAGACTATCAAAAAGTTAACAGTTTACAAAAAAAAAGGATTAGATTAGAACTAACAAGTGTATTACGATCGGTATTCAGTCAGTCGGCTTTACCATTTAACATTTAAATTGTTTAACAGTTATATTAAAATATAGGCGTTTCCTTGCTCTCTCCTACGCTTTCTCTTTCTCTCTCTCTGTTTTGTTTTCATCTTCTTCGCGCGACGCTGCTTTATTTTTTATTTTATTTTCATTTCATCGCGTCCCTTTTCAGAAATCAGATCAGCATTTTGGAATTACATTCGCAACGTTCTATCACCTGGGACTATAGCATCCTTCTTCTTGTCGTCGTGTCTTACAGCGTTTGAGGCAGTTCGATCGAATGCAAAAATACTTTTGTTCGATATTGCCAATCGTTTGGTTTTCTCAAATTTGAAAATACGTCAACAAACTCTCGAAGTTTTCTCTTCTAATCTCACTTTCACGATTCCTAAGAGTCTCCGTTGTACAAAGCAGCACCGAATATTAAAAGGCACTTCAAGAAATATCATTCTCCTACACCGTTCCCTCGCGTAATCGGTAGACGCATGCGCACGCATTCTGCGCAAAATACCGCACGCACGAGGGTGAGTCCAAAGAAAAAAAAAAGGACTAGAAAAACCAAGAGCGCAAACGTAACGGAACATTCATTCGAATCGCAGACCAGCTGCTCGGTGGGTCGTGCGTCTCGGTCCTTTCCTTTTCTTTTTTTTTTTAATTACATATACGAAATATATATATACGAAAGAAAGGAGAAAAGAAATGAATAAAGGACATAGATAATGGAAGAGAAATACACACACGGGTTAGAATCAATCCGCGACACGCACGGTGCGACAGAGCCGTGAATTAAAATAATTAATTAAATAAGGTAATCGATCGTGGAATTAAATAATTTACGCTCGCGCATATACCTATAAACAACAGGGGGGGGGGGGGGGGGGGCAGATAGGGTGGGGAGGATTATCGCTCTGATAATTGGCTAGTGCGTCCTCATCGCCGTAATTAGGTAATAACGAGAGACGAATGGACAAATATTTCACCATTGCCAACGTTAAGTTTGTGAATAATGAGTAACAGTGCTATTATGGATAATGAGTAATACGATTCGGTGTTATGTATGTTTCATATCACCTAACCTAGTTACGTATTAACTCGTCAAACAATCACGAATAGAATAGAATCTGATTGGCACTCAACATAACAAAGGTCTCTGAACAAGCAAACCAGCGTATTTCTTTTCATTTCTCTCATTATTTTTTGTTCCTTAAACCTCGACACCGAGCACTCTATCCACTACGTACTCGTACCTCTTGGGTTCACCGTTATCCTCTATCGCTTTTGAACCTTTTGAATCTTCTTCGGGTATAACGATACTATCGCTGTCCCTCGCATGCTTGCCCGTTTTGCTCTCCGACGTCACGTTCACAGAGTTCACACTGTTCGTACTGAGGTCCGCACAGTTACTGGTGACGACACTGTTAACTTTATTTCCCTCGACACTATTTGTTCTCGCGTTCGTACTACCCGACTGTGCACTGTTGGATGAACAGTTGGTCGCAGGCTGCAATCTAGCTGCTATTGCCGATTGGCTGCTGACCGGTTCCGATGCGTGTCTTCTGTGCTGAGGACCCGAATTATTGGCGCCGCTCTCTGGTGTGTCTTCCGGCGGAAGTACAGGCACGTTTAGATTGACTCTTGTGAAAAAAGCCATTTTTTCTCTAAAAAAACGAAAAAGATACACAGCTATATAAGATTGTATTCATTAAAATGATGCTGCAGATATAAAATGACAGCTCGTTGATTTCCGTTTTAACAATTGCTTTACGTATGTGGACTTACTTGAAGGATATAATGTCAGGCTTTCCCTTTCCGGCCTTGGTCTTGCGAAGCTTATAAATCTCCTTAGAGGTCTTCTTCAGCATCTTCTCGACCTTCTTATCCTCGGCGCTCTTTCCATTCTTGCCACTCTCAGCCTGCGCCATTAGCGACTGGAATTTGTGATCCTCCAGAAGCCAACTGGCCAGGTCGCTGTTTCCCTTCTCGCGTGCTTGTTCCAGCCTCTGCTTTAGGTCTCGCAACCTGCTCAACTCGTCGTGAAGGTTGTTCAACCGCGCATGCTGGGCCTGTAAGTCAAGCTCTAAGTCCAGGGACGTCCTCGCCGTCGGTGGCAAGTGGGTGGACTTCTTCGACGCTGTTTTACAGCTAAGAGCCGAAGAGGGTCGTCTCCACCGAAGGGAACGACGCTCCACGGAATTTCTTTGGAAGGGTCCACCCCGACGGTAGAGTGGCATGCTACTGTCACTGTCGCTGCGATTTAGCTGCAAATAATAAAGAAAAAGTAATATAAAGATATGTCATTTTTATTAGATTAATAATTTCTTCGGTAAACTGAACTCACTCGACAGATATAATGATTCCTGCTGACCGCTGCGCTCGGCGAGAAAGTCTGACTCCTCTTAATGACGATGGAATTCTTGTCATCGTGAATCGCACCAGGCACCACGCCAGCAGCCGACAGCTTCCTCTGCTTACCCTGTTCCGGGATGAATATACATTCCGTGTTGGTCTCCTTATCCTGCGTTTGATTTTCCTCTTCGGCAAGTTCTTCATCTTCCTGTTGCATATAATATTTATAAAAATAATAATAAATGTAAGCTCTAATTAACTGACACGCTATTAAAAATAGTCCGCAGTACTGACCTCGTGTTCCAAAACGTCCTCAAGCACATTGTCCTCCATCATGAACTCGACGATGATACCTTCCTCGTCGCTATCCTCGCTACCGGTATCACTATCACCATCCTCATCTTCCTCCTCAGGACTACCCAAACAATTCGCCAGTTCTTCGAGTCGGAGCGAAACTGCGGTTTGCAATTCTTCACAGCCCTGATTTCTGGTCAGGGTCGATGTTTGCGAGCTGATTATCGTGCTCTCGTCACTGCTCTCCTCCTTGGTGTTCTGCACCTGGGCTCCTCGATACATAGAGACATCGGATTCCTGCTTATCATGCTTGGCATGTTTACCGGAAGTCACGCTATTGCTGGTACTAGGAGTATCAGACGTGGGCGGCTGCATGAAGCGGAACGATAAAATGTTGTACCACTTGACGCTTGGAGATTCCGGACTGAAGTCTGCGAGGGAGACTTGGGCTGAACCCTATAAAAAGAAGCACGATCAATACCCAAATAGATCAATCATTTTTTGTTTTATTTATTTATCCTTATCATCGTTCTATGCACTTACCAAGCACTCCTCAGACTCGCCACCCGTGCACCATACATTAACTTGTAAAGTTTTCGTGTAAAGTTTATTCAGAGGCACTGCGATGGGGAATGTCTCGCCGAAGGTGGGTTTACGTAGATCCGTGACTGGTTTTGTACAGCACATATGACTAACGGGAGGCTGCATAGGTAAAAGAGCCGCCTTGATGTATCTGAAAAATACAAGAAACACGTGAAAAGTTATTAGTAAGGAATCTGTACAAGGAAAAGTGAGAGGTTTCTTCGGCCAACGTTTACTTCGTACAGTATTTACTATCTGATCTATGTGTAACCGAAGGAATCCTTTGAGAAATGCATTAATCAATATCCACAGAGGTATTTATCGACAGTATCCCACGATGCAGTTGTATGTCGCTTATCACGAATTCACAGTCCCATTCTTATACAATGACCCAACGAATGAATTCTCAAGCGGTTATAAACCTCTAATGGCAGACAGAATTGGTGATAATCGATTACGCAACGAAACCGTGCTCTACGGGACCCGCTGGTCATTGATCCAAACGCGCAATTTCATAATTGCATTCCAATTTCAGATACGGTTACCATCAACTTTTCGTAGCCACAGCACAAAATATATAGAAGTGATGTCACCGATTGATTTCGCTAATAAATTATTCTGACCCATAACACGCGAGTGGGACGACTTACGCCGAAAAGCTTACTGGCGTTTCCTCGTTTTAATGAAAGATCCATAAAACGTTGATTCAAAGGAGGAGCGCTTGAAAATTTTTTGACAATCTCATTTACGCTCCATAGGCAGTATTTGACGTTCTAGTGATATTAATAAACGATACTTGCATTCCCATAAACACGTATACGAATTTTAATATTGACAATAAAGAGAAACACGCAGCAAACGATGTTGAAGTTACGTGTCCGTTTCATAAAGATACGAGCTCGTTGAATTTTCTAATTTACCAATTTGTATGCGCCGAGTTACGAGCGGCATGCCTTCGCCAAATCAATCGTCCATGTGTACACGTACAACTGTGTATGTAAGGAGCGCGTGTATCGTAACGGCTGTCTCCCAGAGACGGTATTTGATTTAAAACCATGACGTAACGGGCGCGAGTGGAATTAACGCGTCTACGTTCCTTGGTCGGTCATGCCAAAGGGAGAGCGTCAAAGTGCCACCTAGGAAGCCACGATCGACGTCCCACGCGACGCACTTTCACCGTTCAGGTCGACGACGAAGGCATAGCCGTTAATTTAACTCATTCGAATCGGATAGTTATGAGACTCCACTCACACTTGAGTATTATCCGGTATGAAGAGAGCGGCCAGGTTCCTGGCACGTTCAATGCCGACGTGAAGGAGTCCGTCGCTCACGGAATACCTGAAGAAGAGGATTAGGATTAGATCATTGAATCTGTCGTGTGTTCAGATATGAAAAGAGTTGATGAGAATTTTTCAAAATTTACCTGAGCTTTATTTGCACCTGGGCAGTCTCAAGGTTCATCTCTCCGAGAGCTAGAGGATCCACACCAAGCAAGCCGGATAATCGTCTTCTGTTAGATGCTTCAAAAACACCGGAATCACCCGCGACACTCTCGTCAGATACAGCAGCTGATACCGATCTAGTGTTCGTACCGGAACTACTTGCTCGCGACCTGATTCCCATTGGAGGTGGAGTTTCACTTATAGGTGATAACGGTGGCTCTTGAGGTAATGGCATTGCTGGCCTGCCTAGGCCGCTTCCCTGGGACATATTTCCAGATTGTAATTCGATTGGTGGTTGTGGACTGAGCTTCAAATGCTCGGAACTCGCCGATAACTGTTCTTGAATGGCTTGTTGACTAAGTCGAAGTTCAGCTAGTTTGTCTTCCAGCTGATTTCTGTCTAGTGGTGATGTGGAGGCTAAGAGTCTCTGTTGTCGCCTTTGCATCTCCACCTGCTCGTATGCAGGTGGTGGACCCATTGGGGCGTTTTCGTACAAGGGTGACACTGGTGGACTCACACTGGACAAACTAGATCTTGGTGACAAGCTGGGCTGCGATCTTCCAGGTGACGGTGTACCAAAGTTACCCAGGTTTTGCTCCGATCCTCTCAACAGTCTCTCGACCCTTCTATGAAGATCTACCATGTCCACTGGTCTCTCTTGCTGAACAGGCCCAAGACACTGAGGTCCGCCATAGATGTCTGTAAAGCTCAATCCTGAGCTCAAGGAACCCTTGCTGCTTGTTGTACTGAGACTACCCAAACTGGAACTACTGCTCACGGAGAGCGTACTGGCACTAAGTGTCTTGAGCTGTCCCTCGAGCATGGCCATGGAACGTAGAGCATCCCTGAGTTGCTGAAGCAATAATTGCTTCTCTTCGTGTAAACGCACTCTATCGGTAATAGTCTTGTTAGAGAGTTCCAAGGCGTTGTTCAGATCCTGCTCGAGCCTCCTGATCTCACATTGAATCTTCTTCATGTCCTGTTGCGTCCTAGTTCTTGGAGTGATACTGCGCAATTCTCGTAGAAGCTGTTCTTTCTCCTGAAACAGGAGCAACTTGTCCTTGTCACTTTCGGTCTGTCCTGGTGTGACTTTTTCCTCCAGATCAGCCAACTGTTGCTGAATATGCTGTATCCTCTTCCGCGCTTCATC
Organism: Calameuta pygmaea; assembly: GCA_031762395.1. Classification (NCBI taxonomy): domain Eukaryota; kingdom Metazoa; phylum Arthropoda; class Insecta; order Hymenoptera; family Cephidae; genus Calameuta; species Calameuta pygmaea. The sequence goes on along the minus strand of JASANN010000352.1, from coordinate 2,257,103 downwards.
GTACTGCAGCCTCATCCTCGCCATCTCAGCTAATCTTGTACCAATTGGCACCAGCTCTCCGGAAAGATCAGTCTGAGAGGCTGTGCTTAGTTTCTCCTGAGGTAGACTCAGGGTGCTGGCTTCAGGACTACCCTCGCATAGTTGAAGCCTCGTCAGCTCGTCTTTCAACTGTGCCAGGGATTGCATCAGCTCAGCCTTTTCCTTCTCACCGGAACTCAAGGACTTCTGAATGTTACGAAGTTCCGTCATGATGGCCTGAGCTTCGGTAATGTTGTAGCAGCCACCATGATGAGCACTAAGTTTTTGTTCCACACTGTTAACGAATAAAAATAATTATTAATAAATATCGGAGAACAGAGCATTTGATTGAAAATATTCTCAAGAAGAATTATTTAATAGATTTTATACCTGGCTAAGGTGTCTACTCCTCTTTGCGTACAGTTCATCTCAGCACGTATCTGCTCGAGTTCCCGCTTCAATCTGGACACTCGACTTCTGGCTAAAGCCACGTCAGATTTGAGTAGATCCGGATCATACTTGGTGCTCAAGGAACTCGAACTGGAACACACTGAAGAAGAGAAACGGAGTTAAAATCATTGTCAAAAATAAACTATAATTTACTCTCTCAATATAAAATTCACTAAAAATACTCACAACTGGTGCGAGATGCGCCAAGAGTTGTAAGGGCATTGTTAAGATGGTTGTACTCATCCTGAGCCAAACACAGCCTCTGCTGTTTCACATCGTAGATTTCCTTCTTCGCCTGAAACAAAAAGCATCACCCACAGGTTAATTAGAATATTCACAAAAAGATTATGCATCACCGACAACACCGCAAGATCACAATCATTTGCAATAACTCGTTTTCGTACAACACAAAACAGAATCCAGTCGTGTATCGATCTAAAGTCCTTGATAGTATTCTTACAAATATTTCACAGTCTAGATCATCACAATTAAATCCAAAAATGATTCACAAACGATTCCTATGTAAAATCCGACGTTCTTCAAGAGCCTAGTGAGTTTATTCCATACTATAATTTATTATATGTACGGATCCATAATCCTTACATATTCGCAATAGTAGTATGCAGTAGCATCATTGTTATCACGCCGGTAGCACTGCTCCCAGTAAAATCGCTGAATTTGCTCATCGTTCTCGTAATCATTATGATAGCACATCCTCATCTGATACTGGGACACGGTGTTCTCGTAAATCTGCTGTTGATGCGCTTGTTGTACGTGTTGTTGCTGGAGTTTCAATTGTTGCTGATGTTGATGAAGCAATTGATGATGTTGCAGGTTATTATAATTGTCGACATATGTACGATACTGCTGGGCTGGTACGAGGACACAGAGGGTGTACTGTCGGTCCATACCGGCTTAGGATCTTCCTTGGGATCACCTCATCTTCACGAAGGCCTCCTCCAGACTGGCCGGGTACGAGCCCGAAATTCCGATCCCCACCTTCGAGGCTCAATTTTTAAGGGATCCCCTTTTTTCCCTTTTTTCTCTTTACCTTCCCTCTTTCTCTCTCTCTCTCTCTCTCTCTCTCTCTCTCTCTCTTTCTCTCTCTATCGCTCTCGCTCTTCCTCTACCTTTCTCTTCGTCTTCTCTTAGCTTCTTGCACGCCCGGTCTCTCTACCTTCTCCTACTCCACAACCTTCTTTCTACCTACTACACTCTGGTCCTCCACCTTCTACAGCTTCTCTCATTCCTCCTGCTGCACCTTCTCTTCGCCTGAATCTCTCTCATTCTTGTTTTCTCTCTCCTGGTCTCTTCCTTACCTTCTCTCTTTTCACTCTTTCATGAGCATCGTTCCCTCCCTCTCAGCTCTCTGGCTCTTTCTTTCCTCGCGTAAAAAGGCGGGCCCCATCTCAGGGCCCGCAGGACCGTAACAAGGAGTCACGCTTCATCCTTGCCGTTCTAGGGGTTCCCAAGGAGAGAAATAGATTCGTTGACGTTGAAGTGAGAAAAAGGAAAACGTAAGAGAGCACGAGGATGCAAAGTGATGAATATATATATACAGATTCAAGTGTAGTAACGTTAATGCCGAAAAGTGCAATAATCAAAGACATAACAATTTATCACGACTCTCAATACAAATATTTTTGTTTAAAGAGCCCCAGGCATTTATAATATTGGACTGTGACGTTGGGTGCTTCGAATTACCCGATACGCTACTGGGGTACCGCTCGGGTGGAGGGAATGAACAGGGCCTGTTGGAGGTCACGATACGACCCTGCAGTGGTCCCATCTCGGATGGTAGTAGAACCGACCTTGAGTCGCGCATTATGCCCCGTCCTTGTTGGAATTTCTGGGCCCATGGGCCCATCAGCATGTCTCCGATCATCTAAGAGAGGGCCCCCAGGTCTCCCTCGCTACACGTGAAACTCAGGGGCCTCTCGCGCGCATATTTCTCGGTCCACTATTATTGTGGGACTCACAGATGCTATCGCGGTTGAGCCGGTTCGCTCGCCTCGCGGAAAAAGATCCTGTCACCCATCTCTTTCTCTCTCGCTCTCACGGCATTGATCCTTCTCGTTTTTTCCCCTACTTCCATCCTCGCCTTCCTCCTTATCTATTACTTCTTCGTCCCTTTCATCAAACCCAGTACTTCGTCACTCTTGCGAAAAATATTTCGGTGACCATTTCCGGACGTGTTTTCGTCCGCAGTATCCGGAGGCTCGGATTCTCATGAAGGAATTCCTCCCTCTGTCCATCCCAATGTCCAAATAATAAAAGCCACCGCGTAGAATGTCAGCGCCGCGACAAACACATTCCGATCTATCCGTCTAGGTGGATGCCGGGTTTTAAAAAGATGAGAAAAAGGTAAAAAAAAAGGAACGGTCAGATATTCTCGTGTTACGCCGGCAATTTATAACGGTCAGTTTGGTATGCTAGCGCTGAATGCCTAACTGATTGCCGAATTCCGTAAGCGACTGCCTATATAACACTGCGGATTATACAATGCGTCACAATGGTATGAAGCGTAAAGAAAGAATTTTTAATGTTACGATGCATGTGCCCATATTTTATTTGAAAAAAAATACGATATACAACTCTATAAATTTATAGGACCCATTGAAGCATTGATGCGTGCGCTTAACGACAAGAATATTTGGCTAGCGACAATTGGAAAATAACATTGGTCAATTGGGATCATGAAGATGAAAAGGTTTCTGAAATAATTTGTACTTCTTGTAATGTAATATCAGTGGCTCCATCTGGATATATTCGCGGTATGTACGTCGGAAGAGAGTCGGGCCCGTCGCATACGGGCCCAGTGAAATGGATAAGTAGTTCGCACACTTATCGCGTGTCTTGCGTGCTTGCAGCGATCTTTCATTGCGAGAGTGAATGATAAAGAGAGTATAGAAGTATAGGATGGATATAAATGATATAAAGAACAGAACAGATAATGTTGATGATGTAGAGAAACGTGAAGAGGGAGGAGACAGAAGCAATAGTGGATTGCACTGGAGCGTGCGCCTCGAAGAGAATACAAAAGGTACTGAGCCGTAGAGGGCTGTAGAAGTAGGCTCCCTCTCGCGGGAGAGACACGAAGAGAGTAGAGAAAATGATGGTAGTAAAAGAGTAAGGAAGAAGGCAGGAGGATATCGAGGGGCCCAGGAGAGCAGAGCCTGGGTATATGTGTAGGGAGTAGTAGTAAAGGGGCCCCGAGTAAGAGGGATAGAGGTGGACGAGGAGGTCTTGGAATGCAGCCGAGTGAGGAATTCCGGCCCCTCCCGCATATTTATCTGAGCGCGGCTCGGGGCCCGGGGCCCCGGTGAGTGAGGCCCCTTTTATAGTGCGCACCAGGGTGGGGGCACGTACGGCAGAGGTCCACTATGGGTACGCTAGCAAGAGCAACGCTAGTGTTTATAATTGGGGATTCGTGTTTCGTCGCAAACCGTCCGGGCAGATGGTGAGGCCCCTCGAGGCTGGCCCAGAAAACTACGGAACGAACCGTCGGAAGTGGCTGAGGCCTCAAGCTTAGTTTCTGGCAAATTAATGCCTTCCACGTTGCTTGGCTTCTCTTTCCTTTCGCTGTGGCCCAGGAAATTCTGCGGGGTCCCACCGCATAGGGCCCCTCTTCTTGCACGGATAAACTCGCGAGATGCCGTCTCGCGTTTTAATGCAGTGTAAAAAGGTGGCAGCAATTTCATACGATTTCCTTCAATCAAAACCTTTCGGGGAATTCGTAGGAGGGGGGAATGACGCTCGACGGACCCGAACTTGATGAAGGTCCGAAACTGGGGCCTCGCTACAAAAAAGCGAGCGAGCGAGTCAGCGAGGAGATTAAAATGATTAGGTTTAGGGTTAGAGCGCTACCGGGCGCTCACGTGATCGCCCTGTGGCTACCGAATTCCGTACGAAATGGGCCCGACGGCCCTCCAACTACAAACACTCTCTGGATCTCCCCACAACCCAAATAGCCCAATCCACTGGAGACTATTGCACCAATTTCATGGATTGCTAAATAATGATTGGGTCGACGTTTTTTTTACGAGCATCTCTTCCCGAAAAGGAAGCCCTTACGGAATATTCCAAAAAACTTCATTTCTAACCGCGGACAAACCGCATCCCCTAAAATTCTCTAATAAAAAAGAATATTGCCCTAATACAACAAACAATAAAAATCTCAAAGCTATCCTCTATGCATCCCTGGCTATATGCCCGGGAGATAAAAAAAATAAAGAAGAAAAATCTCAAGACCCGCGTACGACGACCTTAGGTCCTGCCAAACGAATCCGATCTTTGACCATGAGGGTACACTGGAACCTCGTATTTTCGTGGGGACTCACCGGTTACGTGATTCGAGATCTCCACTTGAGAGCCAGCCCAAGTGTAAGAGATGGTAGAAGAGGAGAGACATACGGATTCTAAGAGTAAGAAAGAGGAGCAAAGGAATATGGAGAAGGAGAAGACGTTAAACTATAGAAGGAGAAGGAGAAGGCTGACGCTCAAGAAAGGAATTTCTTTGGCCGGACAGCTGCTGCCGGGCTGCCGAACAAAGAGCAAAGGATATAAAAGAAGAATTTCTCGAGGCGCACGTGGCCCCCGAGAGTACGGACTCTACGGAGCCGAAGCTGAGGCCGAGATAGGGGGCACACGCGACCCCCAGTCCACAATGCTCTACAGGACGATGAGTGCAGCAGATTCTCAATAGTCTCAACAACATATTGATATCGCCATGGCAGCCCCTTACAGAATGCCTAACGAAGACCCAGAGAATTTTCCTAACGCTCTACTTCTAGGAAGTCAAGCTAATCCTAACCTTTCGTATAGAATATATCATAGCACCGTGCGTATACGCTCTGCTACGTCAACCTTACGAGAGAACAAACGTCCCATTCCGGGAAAGCACGCGTAGCCGTGCCACGAACCTTTCTCAGAAGTAGCCACGCGAAGTTATCCACTCCACGAAGATCATCTTGTGGACCAGAATGATAGTTTGGCGCCGTTTCTTCATGCTTTACGATCCTACCACCGTATTTCATGTAGCCCCAGGCATTCGTGCTACGTCATATTTCTCTACCGAGAGACAGACGTAGAATCAACGAAGAATGATCTTCAGGAATTACTTGTTCGGCTCATTCCATGTCATCTCCAGGAAGTGAGACCGTATATCGTAGCTACAGATTACATAGTTCGCAGGAAAGGATACTTAGTGGAGTATAGGATTACGATAATGGATCCAGAGACGATATCGTGAGTGCGCGCGCGCGCGCGCGCGTACATATCCTCCAAGTAAAAGATACACCGTGAAAGATTAACTTAACAGCAATTGTAAAGGTGCCACCGTACAAGTGGTACTTATTCCGAAGTCGCGGGTGAGTTTAGAAAATCCATGGAGACCGTTAAACCGTACGACAGTTGCCATTTACATTAAACTCAGCAGGCCGTACTCCCTCTACTGGAGTTTAGTTGGCAAGCTTTCCGCCAGAAGTCGCCACGGAGCGCAGTGCCGCCAGTCGGTGGCTGGAAGAAACTAATAAAAATCCATGGCGCCTCGTCGCGGCGAGATTTCTGGTACACGGATGGATGCATGCGTGCACGCGCATTACGCACAGTCCCGAGGTTTTTCTTTTTTATTAAATTAAGGTAGAACGTTAATAGCATGAGAATACTGGTTTTCACATGTTGCTTTTAATTCCTTCTTTTTTTAATTCTTCGTCTCTCACGAGAGAAAACAAAGTCACGATGCAGGAGCGAGCATGGCCCCCAGCCTATACCTACGATTAATAACGGTAAATCTGGAATCTCGTTCCTCGGAAACACGAAATCAGGATAGAGCGGAAGCGGGCGGCTCTCTTACGTCGAGACACTCCTGATCGCCGAATTGGTACGACTCTTACGAGCTGTATGAGCCATGCGAGTCGTACGAGTCTCACGAGCAACAGGTTCCTCAAATGATCTCTCTCGTCTTCGATGCTCAAGTGAGTTAACCTCCTCTCTCTTTCTTCCTCTCTTTTTCTCTCCCTCTTTTCCTCGCCTGCCGTGTCTTTTTTCTCCCTATCATTCTACTGACTTCTCAGATGCAATGCGAGATACCTTACGCACCTTGGCGAGAGCACTGAACGAGACAAGAGGTGACGGAAAAAGAGAGGCTATGTGCGGCAACCAAGCCTCTGGCGCCACACCGCCTGCAATTATCATAAACGCCAAGGCAAAAATATTTCGATGCATTTCATTTCGAAATGAAGCTAGGAATGTCGACCGGGTAAGCGAACGAGCCAACGAGCGAGCGAGCGAGCGAGCGAGTGAATTAGCTACCAGTGTTTCAGCACGTTAGCTAGAATGGCGTAAGTCTCCTTCTCGCCTACCCTATTCCTTTCTTTCTGTGAAACGAGAAAGTACGCGCCAGCAGCCCGTACGCTGTGTATTCTATCTGAGCCAACTCAGAGCTCACGTTTGAGCTATACTGCGCCTCGACTGTTTCATAGTACGGCACGTATACCGTACAACGAGTAGTGTAGCATAATAGTACAGTAATAGAGTATAGCAATAGAACGTCGAAGTTGAGGGTGGAATTTAGGTCTCTCTCCAACGGGCGATGCAATGCGTTTTAGCGAACGGAGTTCGACCTGAGCAGCCAGTCAATTATCCGCTCGACTGGCGCAACGCGAGCGCCTTCCGCAATCAAAGGAAATACGATTTTAGGTGAGAGCAAGCAGGCACAGGAAACGGGAACAAATGCAGAATTGAAACAGCCATCATACGGCACGATCTCGATACCGGAAACGAACGTGAATACCTCGAATTCCAGGATACCTGTTTTCGCCAACTCTTCGTATCCACGATAAAACGTAACTTTCCACGACGATAGGTATTCCAGATAGTAACGTTTAATTTGGAATTAAAATTTTAAATATCAACCAGCCTTCTGGGAACGGAATGACGCACCTCTTCTAAATTCAATACCCTTGCACGCTCTTACTTATTAGCGTCATTGGCGAAATACGTTATTCGTGGAAATCATATAACTCTTTGTCCACGAAGAAGCGTCAAAATATTTTTACATCGCTGAAATAATCGACGGCCATCTTGTCACTGTAGAATCGCATGAAATCCCACGACACGGAAGGTTTCACAAATTTGATTTTAACTTACATCGAATACACGTACTTATCCCATGCATGCGCTGTAATTCAGTCGGGATCATCAGCGATCATTTCAGCGACGCCAACCCAGCAATATTTCAATACTTTCCATGTCAACAACCTCACTGATTATCAGAGGCTGTCCAAGAGCGTAAATACTCGACGTGAACGTAGGTAATGCTAACGAAGTGTACGCAGTCAGGCACACTCTTATAACCATTTACATAATACCCAATGTGCCGTTATCGGGGTGACGGTGTAGCTCCCGTGTTATCGAGACGTGGGCGTTCGCGCGTTATCGTCCGGAAAGAAGTTTGCCAGAAAAAAAAAAGAAATACTGACGAATAAGAATTCACAAGCTGCTCAATTAACGTCAAACGGTTAACGAAAATGCGATATTCAGATACTTTAATTTTACTATCCTACAGCTTTACGTGCTACGCGTATCCACACAGATACCATAAGCATCCCTGAGCCATAGGATGCCTACAGCATAATACAGGCGTCGCCATAAATATTATACTTTGATTTCATTAGGGCCCCCGCTCATTGCCAGCTTCCTTCGTGTTACGTGCTGGCATTCATTTTCTCGCGATTCAAATCGTCGTCAGCCAACCAGGTTACGTCCTACGACAATCTCGCACAGGGCGCTCTGAGTTAAGACCGATTGAAGATAATACCCTGTTACACGGGGCCTAATAAGTGGAGTGCCTAGTTAATTTTTCAGTTTCCCATACGATCGCACCATAGGGATCATCTACGTGGGATTAACTTGAGAAAAGATATATCTCCAGGATTCTGTCCTCCACATGGTTACTTCGAATACGAATGTACGTATCTACGCGTGCAGTTGGTACAGTCTGAGGAAGTGGTTATTATTTTCTTTTTAAATGATATACATATACACGCATTGCTTTTTCACAGTGATGGCTGACTACACACTGTGCTGCATCGACCAAAGGAGATACGAACGTGAATATGATGGCGATGCCGACGTTGGCTACACTGGAGGGAGTTGAATATAAAGAAGGAAAAGGAGGACCGCGGCGCACGGGCGAGCGATGCTGATACGAATGGAATGCGATGCTATTATCGCGGCGTACCTACCGATAACTCGTTGGCCCATAAAGCGAGGCATAAGGCCCCCGCTAGTCTAGTGGTAGTCGCTAGGGATCCCGGGAGAATCGTTAAATTATATATTACCATACGGCCCTAGGGAATAATACTAGTAGTCTGGGTATAGCGTGGTGGCTGGCTAGTAACTTTTTTTTCTTTTTCGTTACAAACTGTATCGAGCTAAGTGAAAAAGAATGTACAGTCGAGAAGGAAAATATTTACGATAATATTTAATCGACAATCGTTAACGATCGTTGTCACGTCACGCTGCACATAATGCACCGATGCATACATTTCTTAGACTGTTTTATTATTCCGCAAATCAATGTGGCCATTCTTCATCTTCTTCAGTACCAAGTGACTAAGCGTTATCGTATATTCTGACGCGTTATGGAGCTCGTTTATGCCAATGTAATCAATAACCGAAAGGCCATAGGCCATCTTATCACGTACGACGTCCAGCATGATTTTCTGCTTCCCATTCATGATCCACGCAGCCCCCATTCCTGCCAATTCATTATCAATCTCGTTCGCTCCCTTATCGGAGCATTTCCTCGATGAGCCTTACAGCCCAACCTAGCCTGACAGACCGTGCGAAAGATTCCTCACAGCGATAACGTATATCAGAACTGATTTGCACGATAAACCGCATCAAGGTATATTTGTCACATTGTTTTTACCTGACTACACCGGGTATCTATACGTCGAGTAAAATTGTTTAGGAAAAAAAAACCATTTCCCTTATGTTTTACATGACATTTTGATATATCTATATAAATGACGTTTATTAATATTAAAAATATTGTTAATCGTATCAAAGCCAATACGGACGACGATACTAGAGCACAACTCTGCTCAGTTCGTCCGAATGACGCAAAGATGGCGTATGACTATCGCGTCAGACGATACCGATGAAAATAGCGCGTATCGATCCTCGGCGAACCTAATACGAGGAAACCCGACAACGGTTAGCGGACGACGCGATTCGCAAAACAATACAAGCAATAATAATTCCCTTGAATAATATAACGGGCGTCTAATTTCTAATCATGAGTGTGTATATAAGATTGCGCACGGAGCTCGTCCGTTTACCCGATTAAAGCCGTAGCAACGGTCATTGCGCAAATACGCGTAAACAATGCGCCACGGATCCGACCGACTCTCATCTGTCGAATCGGCATTAATTTATAAGCATCGTCGTCGCGCTGCGATACGGTTCCCGATAAGAAACGACATTCCAGAGATATCGACGATAAGGTACGACCTTTCGATGATTCAATCGGATTCTTCAAACTGGAGGTGCACGTAGGCTTCTAATAAATTTTTTTTATACGGTTACTACACAACAGACTAGTCGGCAGATACTTTGACAATGAAATTTTCATTAACCAGATAAGAATCATTGGTGAGATTTTTTTGGTTAATATTGTACAAAATATTCTCGATCACTTTTTTTTTTTCTTAATACAAGTACGTATATCGAAGTTATCGTACGAACTGGTCTCGGAGTAACGTCTAAGGTACATTTGTTTTTTTCATGCGGCATATCATTCGAGGGAACGACGAGCGTGCCAATTAGTCGAGAATAGATTTGCCGAATGACGATCGATCCCGATAGAGGAACGGTCCGGTGAAGTGGAACGCGTTTTATAGTCGTCCTGAAAGAAGTGGCATGGTAAGAAATAATGGAAGTAACAGGAGAAAGAGAAGAGGAAAAGTGGAGGATGTTGATAGAGAAACAGGAACGAGAGAAGTAAAAGAAAAGGAGAAAGAAGAAGGCGAGGAGGAGGAGGAGGTGCAGTATATACATACGTAAGAATGAGACGAAGCTATAGGCCGAAGAGGAGTGCAGAACGGTTTCGCAGTAGTGAGATGCATCCATAGTTTCATAGGAAGGCAAACGGGTCCTGTACAGGCCATAGTGGCTTCCATGTCGGATGGTATGATTTTCCTGGCCGGACGTCGAACTCTCTTGCTACGCATTTACCTGACGTACGTAGCTTCGCGCGCGCGAGAGAGAGAGAGAGAGAGAGAGAAAGAGAGCGAACGAGAATCTCCAAAAGATATCAAAGAGGAGTACGAATGAATTTAATTATGAAAAAAAAAGAAAGGATACCGCCTTGGTATCTGGAAAATAAATTTTCAACGAGTTTACGAGTTTACCTGGTATCGCCGTCATATACCAGACAGTGGGAATACGCGATTATGAGCGCAGCTTAGGCTACGCGGTAACACGAACGGCAAGAGAAGAAGAGAGAAGTAGGAGGAGAAGAGATACGTTTACGACTACGATGGAAGAATGGTAGGAGGCGAAGGAGTTGGAGGAGGGGTGGGCGTACGCGGGGTGTACCCCCGTTGGCAAAGGTCAAAGTCATTACGGCAGCCAGAGAAGGACAGAGTAGGGGAGGTAGGGTTAAGTTGGAAAAGCGGGAGAAGGACGCTATAGCGTCGCGATGCCTGGCACCGCAGAAACTCATGGCATCCCTGATAGTCCGTCTAAAAATAGTGCAGAGAACGGAGAGGTGGATGGGTGGGTACCGAGGAGGGAATGTGAATATCTGCTGGGCCCCGTAGCGACGCCGGCCTATTTACGTGTTATCCCCCGTAGAGCAGGAATTCCGATTCCAGTGTACGTGGTCGTTAACATTGTTTGCCACGGATGGAATGTGGAATGTGAAAAGATTCTTATACACAGCCTGGACTACGAGCGCTGGTTCCGTTTCGTGAAGGGCCTTTGGACTGTGGTACCTTATGGGTTTGATGCTCCGACGATAAAGGCACATGCGTTTAGATTGAGCCAAGCGAAGGACGGAAGCCCGTCCTCCGCGATACGAGCGAGAAAGACATTTTGGTTATGGAATAAATCATCGTGATGGGATATACGGCGTAACGTGTGTGTATTCAGAGGCGTAAGACGTTATGGGACTTCTAAGTGGATACACCGAGTCGAATGGACGTCGTGAAGCTAAATGGAGTTCCAGAGCGGTTAAGGACTCTGGAATTAATGTATTCGGGATTCCAGATTCAAGCCGTCGAGAAGCGTGGAATGAAATCGGATGGAGGGATAAGTCGTTGGATCCGAAGAGGAAGACGCCCGTGGTCGAGTCCTTCGGGCACGCTCGGCCGTGCTCGTGGCTCCTCGGTTAACCGCCCGAGGCGCCCTACGAGCGTAACTCCGGTAGCCACTACGCCAAAAGGGTTTGGGAAGCAGGTAGGGTGGAACGAGGATGGATACCGGACTGGATAACATGGCGGAACGAAGATGGATGAAAGGATACAAGGCAGGAGGAGGAGGAGGAGGAGGAGGAGGAGGAGGAGGAAGGAGGAGGTGGAGGAGGAGGACGAAAAAGAAGAGGAGAGTGTGCGGGCCCGCATCTTTTCTTCGTGATGCATTAAGAGAAGACGATGGGTCCCTCCTATATAACCTCGCTGAGGGGATCCTCGATAGACGAGGCCCGCGAAGAAGAGTCTGCTGCTGGACGGGAGACATTCCAATCTCTTGGGATGGCAGGCCTGTACACGACTCTACTCGAATGCCAAGTCACCGCCCCCTTTTGCTTACTGCATACTATCCCCTATCAGGATATCCTAAGGTAACCTTATTACTTATACGTAGCACTAGTGCGATAGTGCCAACATTGATACAGCTAATATTATCTCTCTTGCGTTATTAGTTATTGCGGTACATATGGGGAATGATAAATACTTTTATCTTTATATATACATATATATGTATGTATATATATAATACATATTACGGTACGTTAACAGTAATGAAATTCCTTCATGGTTTAAGGCTCCACGGTCCTGACCTGTACGTTTTACAAACACTGACTCGCCTCGATGGTTAAGCCTGGAGAATGCGACGAGATAACCAACCATCCTACCATCTTGGCGTCCTACCATACTACCATCCAACGATCCCTCCGCAGGAGACACGCTCGAGCTACGCCTCCCTATGGCTCCTCTCTTACTAGTTTTATTCTTCTCATCGGAGTGTTCCCTCCCTGGGACTCTCGGAATCACTGGGCAGTCCCACGGAGAGCTTGGCGCATTACTTGCTGTGTACCGTTTGCGCCAAGCGTTTCTACGTCGCTGGATACTACAGATTAATTGCACCAATGATAATTGAATCCTTACGAGAGTCCCTGCGCTACAATGTCTGGCCGGTGAAGTTAGCCGCGAGTCTTCGAGAATCGCCCACGGCATTCTGCTTCCACTTCACGATGCTCTCCGTCTTCAGATCCTGGTTGCTATACGCTATTTCGAGCGTGGCTAATGTCAGAGATGTATTTCGGCGTCTAATGTATTTTCCATGCTGTACCACAGTTCACTTCCTCGCAGAGTCGCGCGTTGCGTGCACACGGCATAGGGAATATATAAAGTGGACGCGCGCGCGCAAGAGAGAGAGAGAGAGAGATGGAAACCTGCCCTGTCTTTACACCTGTCCGGCCATTTTAACTTTAACGGCTGCCTCTGCCGGGAGCCTTTACTATTTGCGGCTCCTTCTCTTCTGGGTTTTCCCGTTTCGCGGAAATTTAACATTGCGACGGGTCAGTTATACAGCGAGGAGAGGGGAGGCCAGGGGGGGCTTTAAGCGAGAACATGGATCACTGGATCACGATACAAGAAACTCTCGAGGCTCGAATCATTGCATTATGGCATTGAAAATTTTCTTTTATTTCTCCATAGTAGATACCTACCTACCCACACACCGTGTGCCCTCGACTGCTCCGGAGTCTATCAGATTGCGCACTAGCTATCTGGGAACTTTCCTTAATTATACTGAATCCAATTAACGGAAGCCTGCAAGGAATAGGCCGACTTTTCGCCTGTCATTAAGTTGGTACAACACACTTCGGTAACGAGCCGATACAAACAAACAATGTAACTAGAGGCTGCTGACGTGTATACTATATATATATATAGCTGGAGATCTGATTAGGCACGCGAGAGATAGCGATCCAGCGATCACGACATTCCTGATCGATCTTGGGATCTTGTTTGATTTAGCAATGGCGAAGAGCATTTAATATAAGAGGAAGCCGGGTCCCTTGGATATTCGATTTAACGCAAGTCGTTATTAAGAGTTTTCACTGGGAACGAGTGGGTAGCGATGTTTGCCCGATGCTGGTAACCCCGAAGTACGGTGGATCGGCCGAAGTCTAGAAGCGACGCCTGGTATTCCAAAAATTTCGCGATCCGAGCCAAAAATTCTTCTCGGGTTGAAAATTCGAAGAATTCTTGGCCGCGGATCGTTCGCGCGCTACGCGCATCTATTCGCTACACAGTACACGGGTATACATGGCACGTAGTACGGTCTGGTAACTAAACACTTGAGACCTGGGAATTCCGATTTTCCTATTCTATATATCCAACGCGGCACCGCGTGCTCGGTACTCGCGGACATTTTCTAGGAAAGCGGATAAGTGACACGAGACAGTCGACGGAGACCGTCTGTGCTTTACATTGGGTATTATTTGCGTGAACAGACTTTACATAGAAATCCTATACCCAGTTTAAATAATACGTCACGAGACATCAACCGCCACTGAAGGCGGTACCTACCGTAACGCATCCGTAAACCGTCGACCATGTAAATAATCAAAATACACAAATTCGTGGCGCTCCGTTCGATCAATCATATCTAATTAATGCCATTAATTACGTTAAACCGACTAGATACATACAGTCGCTAAATTATTGATATATTATAGTTACGATGATTCATCGATTTCCGGTATCGATGATACCTATATGAAATTAATATTTTCTTCGGCCGAATGAGGTTAAAAATACGACAATAATTGTCCCTGGAAAGTAAACACGACCATAGACAATATCTGATCGTTACTTCATACGTAAGAAAATCCCGTCTCTTCGTATCGTAGAAAATATTCGCATAGTCAACTATGCACTGGCTGGATCGAGCAAGCGGAGAGGAGAGCCATTTGCATCGGAATGCAAAGCCCCTCGCCGCGTTCGAATGCTCGTACCACGTTCTACGAGTACGCGTATTTATACACGCGTGAAACCCCGAGCGATCGGCCGGTGCCGTGAGAGACAGGGGAACCGGACTGTTGGTGAGGAACGGGAGATAGAGTCTACGTGTGCGTGAATATATTTCAGAATAACTCGGTGAAAAGCTTTCCTCTCGAAAATTAGCGACTTCCTCTCACGAAGATCGAGGATCCTTATAGAAAAGTTTCAAACGTCCTCCGTTTGGCTTTACTTTCTGTTTCTATTTTATTATCGTGTTTCTTCTTTTCCTCTCTCGATCCAACCGTACCCTTAAGAACGTAGAAGATACGATACCAGCCGACGGCGGTTATAGTCCTTAGCCTCGAGGGATTCGACCCGGACTGACTCGGCACCTTTTTACAGCGCACTCTTTATTATCGGTTTCACTTTCGTAACGCGACGTAGCGCCACTGTCGCTTTTTGATTTCCCAGCAAATTTTCGCACGCTAACGAGATACCCTCGTTCGGCCGCAGTCCCCCGTCGTTTATATCTACGCACGGTTCGCGGTGTACGTGAACGTCAAAAAAAACAGAAGCAAACGAGTCAGAATGCAGACCGAGCGAAAGTTTGTTTAGGGAGTATCCGGGCGTTTCGCGCAAGCGAGTCTGGCTAAAAGTATGCGTGAGCTGTCATTTTTTTTTTCTTCTTTTCTTTGACTTCCACTCTCTTTCGCGTTGACGGGGTAAAAACGATCGTAGAAACGTGGCGCAGCTGTTGCTTTACGGGCAGAATGCACATTGGCGTTTCAGGACGCGTGCGAGAACGTAACGACGTAGAGTCGAGAAAAGGTACTTGGCAGTGAATGGACGAACGGAACGAATGAATGAGCGAACGGAGAGAAAAGAAAGCCGAGCGGAAAGCGAGATGAGAAATTTTACATGGCATATGGGACGCAGGTATTACGATATATATAGTTACAGGATAAGACGGACGATATTGGCTATGCGCGTCCGTAAGTATGAAGTGACCGGAAGTGACATGATTTCCCACGGGACGGCTTCCTGTCCCCTCCGTTGGTTAGTGAGCTCGAAAGAGGGTGCCCTCCCCCTTCTTCTTGCCGCGGGGGCCCCTCGACACTCTCTAGGTGGGGACTGTACACGTTCATTCTATTGTATAGATGCGTTTACACGTGGACCCACGTGAGTACCAAGGCATCGCAGTTAAGCTTAAGAGTCCGTGACTCTTTAATTTCAGCTAGGGATTTCTTCGATGACTAGTGACTCAGGCATTCCCTTGGTTGGCTACGCCCACTGACTAATGGCCAGGAAGCGTTTATTAAAATGGAATTCACTTATATCCTGGTACTTGGGGTTGCAGGGACAAATAGAAATTATTATGGTACCGGCGTTGTTTGGCCGAGAGCAAATTTTTATGGAGGTTCGATGCCATTTTTTTTTTTTCGTCATTTACTTAATCAACCAAAATAATCATTAGAAAACTCACCTCCAGTACGTCCTGTGCGGTCTGTAGATACTCCCGAAGCATGGCTTCCTGTATGGCTCGCCATTCCTGACGGGGATCTTCCAATTGGGTTGTCTCTGAGAATCAATAACGACGACCAATGCTTTCAAACGCTCGTGACAATTAGATGACTATTATTCAATTGCATAATATACTCACGGTTAACATGATTAATGTAATAAGCTCCTACGTGCTTGTCATAGGCCTCTTCCCAACCGAGCGGAAGTTCGTTACCGATACAATCAGCGAAGGTTTGAGGTTTCGTAAATCTGTAATTTCAAAAAGAAAGAGAGAGTGAGAAATAAACATTTATAATACTCATAGTACAGTAGGAGTAAGTTTTTGTCAAATCACTGATTTTTCACCGAAAATATAATACCATGTAAGACACAGCCCCATAACGTGCAACGTTAAGAGACAAAATTTTGCAAAAACATTGAAAAACATAATCAATACTCTACGAGTCGCTATTACGAGATTACCATAAGCGTTGTCTAGTATAATCTCAAACTTTCATGCTACCCAGTCACGATATTATCTAAGCTCTTTATAATTCTAATCGTATCACTTCAGGTAGAACACGACCCCACCGTATATGTACAGCTAAAGGAACTTATGCTAAGTACGGCCCTGAGGAATTTTACTCTTTACTTATTACGATAACGAAAGACAGTGAACGAGGTATGAGAAAAGTAGTAAAAAAAAAGACAACAATTTAATCTTAAGTTTGTCAAAATAATAATAAAAAGGAAAAAAATAGCTCGGATAACAAGCTCATCCACCTTCCTCCCTAAATATCCTAATGGTCAAGCGTGCTGCTTAGGACCGACGACACAAAACTGTTAAATATATATACAATATATACCAGCTAGCTCGAAGAATCGTAATGTGAACTTTTACAAGGTTGGCAATATGAATAAGAGACAGCGGATAAGTCGTGCGTGCCGGAATGTCAAGGCTAGATAACGAAGAAGACCGTTTTATCCAGTAAACAATTAAAATCGAGTAACCGCGTCAGTGACGTATAACAAGACATGCCTGACTACGAGTAACGTAATAAAAATGGCGAATACGAGTATTAATAGCACGGTCACGTGAAAAAGATGAAAAATATGCATTGTACGCAAGACGGAGTGCAAGTACCGATGTCGGCGGAATTCGTGCGGTGAAAGTGAGAAGAGGAGGAGAGCGTTACGTTGGAATGTCAGGACCGTCGTAGCTACAAATTTTACAGGGGGAAAAGTCATAAGACGGCTCTAGGGACATTTGAAATCCTAGTGACTTTAAAAGGCCCTTCGCGAAACGGCCAGGGACGAGGAGAAGCACGAAATAATTATTCGATAAAAAGTTACGTGTACGCGTACGAATAAAGTAAAACGAAGAAGAAATAAGTAGCAAGATGGCGTCACGTGAAAAGGATATATTATACGATGCCGCAACGGAGGCTCCTTCTTGGCTTTTAATTATTTGGCGAATGGCCTGGCTTCTCAGTTTCTTGCCTTGACATTCCAACGCACACTGGGCCAGTCAAGTCAGCCAGTGAAGCGGCGGGGTAGTCGAGTAAACATATTGCGATATCATTCCGACGAAGCTCCTAGCCTTTCCTAACCTCCGTGACACTCTTTTCCATTCCTTCTCAGTCGGTCGCCCTTCTGTCACTCGACTGGGCAATCGAGAATCGTCAATGCCAAAAAGGTACTACGATGGCACTGGCAGTCTCAGCAGTAGAACAGAAACCAAGTCTAGCATCCACCTAAGACCTTTTTGCCAACCTAACGAGAATTTCGATCTGAATTCAGTTCGGATCGTCGATGATCCCTCATTGATTTTCCCAATTCGACTGAGACACGAACCTCGCGATGAAAGCCAATTTCAATACGAATTCCATCGAACGGCGTCTCAAATTTTACTCGCCAAGTGACGTCCTCTAATTACGTAATTTTACATACCAGACATACGTCGACTAGCGCGTTACCCTGTACTGCACGTATAAAAATGTCCTTTTCCCTGTAATCCCTGCAGTACTCACAAAAAAGTAACAGTATGCGCTACACGCGAATCTCTTTCTGTGCCTGACTTCAGGCGGGTCAAAAATCAACGGTAAACAAAGTGCGCGACTTAAACTCGAACGCCGCTACCTGAGAAACGAGAGCAGACTGAGAATTTCGTAATTTCCATGTGGCATTTTCAAATATTAACATTCTCGACAGCTTAACTTATTATTCTTTTTCTCATTGTGTCTACGCTACTTGCCGACGTTGGTATGCCTAGAATTTTATTCTATTTACTTGACTTATCCCTACCGTGAGTAAGTCGTGCGCGCTTCTCGTCCTCTTTGCTATAGGAATTTTTTACCCGGCGTCTACGGATACCTACGTTCCTATACCTATTCTACGTCTTTCTATAGTCTGCTGGCTGTATAGATGAGTATGCATTTTAAAACCTTGTGATTCTTGACGCATGCATTATATACAAGTAGACAAAGTATACATATGTCGTATGGTATGTACGAGAGTTTTACACGCGTCGTGGGATTCCACGTAAAAATTCCTCTCAGCATCGGCGCTACTCGAGGGAATTCGACGTGCGTCGCGTCGTCCTCGCTACTGCCAATTTATCGGATATACGACGTTCCGCCTGAAAATTCCGCGGGTAGATTAAAGGCCATTGGATCCGCCGTGTCTTACTGAAAATTCGACACGACTCCTACTCAAGTGACCAGTAGGACTTTAATCGCTCGAGGGTCAGGAACTTTTACAATGTCCGAGAAAAAGACAAAAACTCGCACGAGGTTTCCGATACCTGACAGCTGACACTGCCGGCAGCATAGATATTCGCCCATAGGATTTTCAATTTTTCTATGTTCGAAGTGACGAAAGAAAAAGAAATATTAAAAAAATTCCTTGGCACTTTGTTAAAATCGCAAAAGGTAAACCAAGCGCGTCGAAACGACGTAATTTCCTCCACGAAATTCCGTAGCTACTTCGTCATCCAATAAAATGACTTTTGTCATGGTTAACACATGCTACGGAACGGAGAGAGAGAGAGAGAGAGGGAGACGTATGTGAAAGAGAGGTGAAAAAGGGAGACATTCGGGGAAATTTTAATACCACTTTTTTTACCCGCTGTCTCATTCCACATTCCGCGATGATTGCGTGGAATAGAACGCTATTGAACAAAGTAGTGAGCGAAGACTCGCGTAAGCGAACGTTAGATAACACGAGCAATGAACGTAGCCGTTAATTCAATTACGGACTACGTGAGTCAGGTTACGTGTATACGTTATATACGTACGCATACTGCATACCTATAGTTTTTACGTATCTTCGTTATTTTTGACTCTCGACACTTTGACCTCTACATTAATTTTTCCTAACCTCAACGAAACGATCCGTACAATTAATATCAAGAATGTTAAATGAAAATTTTATCGGACCCCAATTGCATCCCCCTATTATTTAGACGATACTCCTTTATTTATCTTTCGTACCAAAAGATCCTTTGCCGCGAACGCCTCTGTACGCGGTACGCGTGAAAGTGCACGTGCGGTTATAGGTATAGTTCGTTGTGAAGAAATATTAACAATTTCGTTCATTGGTACCAGTCAATATTTTTGACCGTTCAGCGTTCGCTGAGAATCGCCCAAATCGCGTGGGACGAGACGACTCAGGACCGCGATCCTGAATGGTCTTGGGTAGGGCTTGGGTCCACGTATAAAATATCTAACCGAGTGGGCAGCATCTTTTTTCTCGTGAAAAAAAAAATCCAAGACAGCAAGTAACTCAGACGAAAGTAAAGAGCACATCGTGCAAGAAATTCCATGCTCGACAATGAACAATACTTTTTTAACCAATCACGAGACACAGTGTTATCCAATGCGACGTCTTCGTTGACAGTTCTGCTGATCCGATTTGTCTAATTTTCAGAAAAAATGGCTACGGGCTATATCGAAGCGAAACGGCGTCATATCAGATACAAAAAATCTTTCGAAATAGGGACCAGCAGTCTATTTGTTCCCTGATGCGAAAGAGGTTCCAAAAATAAGTCCCATATTATTCACAGGAATTTTAATGCGCTCTCGGTGTTGGTTATCTTCATCGTCGGCTGCCGCCTTGCGCGACACATTTTTATCCAGGCAATCGTTAAGGAGGCACGACGTCTCTGGGACCGATAGGAGACCACGGATGAAGGGTTACATAAAATCGGATGCGGGCCGTGCCCAATTACGCAAGGAGCGTGTCTGACCTCTTGGCTTGAATTGTTTTATGCTAAGCTCCCGGAGAGCTTACGTCAATCCACGATCTGAGTTGTGTAACATTCATGTAACACGAGTATTAGAATAATTAAATGCGAGTCGCAGTGCGTCTGCTTCGTTCACAAGAATTGTCAGCTCCGATGGTCATTGGTAGTTCGTCGTGCAAGTGGCAGCAGATACCAAAGAGACGAACGAGCGACGGGTATTAGAAGTGTAAAAAAAAAGAGTCACGAGGAATAAAATAAAATAACACGGTACATTGCCTGCGATATTATTACCTGCAAAAAGCGCATAGAATTTATCGTTCAAAACGCGTATCACGTTTCAGCGTGACTGAAGGACTGAATTTTCTATTGCGATTCGATAACGAAAATCAAAGATTGACAAATTCTACGCACACGGCGCAACAGCCTTAGGACATTGGGGTAGATTGATAAACAATGGAAAAGTTAATAAACCCTCGATATTAATTTTTGACAATTTTTTGGTAATTTTATAAAAATTACGAATTTCAAGGTCGTCCGTTACACGTTAGGCGGACGCTCGTGATATAAGTAAACCCAAAAAAATATATGACGTTAAATCGTAATTTTTGAAATCATTGAAATATGCATAGGAGTCATTTTCAAGTGACTTTAACAAATCACGTTGACTTCAATGATGTGGAAATTTTTTTTGTAATTATTTTTTTTTATCAAAATCGTCGAGCCCTTATTTCAGGTATTAATATTAATAAGTTCAGTTACGTGTAGCTGGCTATTAAAACAGTCGCTTTACCAAGGACAAAACGTTTACCATGCAGGTATTGATCTGTGATACATATATGTATATACTTAGTACGTATAAGTAAGAAACGTGGTGGCAACCTTTCGATTTTTACGTGCGTACCCGCATTCCCACGTGTCCTCGTTGCGTGGTGTGTTTACTATACGCCGGGGGGGAAGGGGGGGACTTGTTCGCAACGCGTACGCGACCCTACATTCCGACGTCGGTGACGTCATGCGTCGCTAACACGCGATTCCAATGCCGGTTGTATGAGACAAACAGTGATAACCTCCTCCGGGTGAGCCTTTATATATGGAATAAACCGTGGGGGGGCCTTATCGAACCTTGAAGGGGCCAGTGCGAGCAACGATAACAACGAGAACCAACGTTCGCATGCTTGTTAAAACATGCAATATGTTTTTACAAAATAAACGTATTCAAAGAAAATTTCAATCTGAATAAACGAAAAAAAAAAAATAATATTTTTCAAGTAAAAAAATTTTCAAAAAATTTCACCAAGTGTGGTAATACGATTCACTCGTCGTAGACGCCGGAACGTGTATAATATTTATATAACCAATCGAGTGACAATGACAGCTTCTTCATGCTTATCGATAACAAGGATAACGTCTCAGTGGGGTAGAGATCATTAAATATTTGGGTAATGATAAAGCGTCGATTCATTCAGGAAATATTTCCCAAAAATGGGATATGTACGAAGATTGAATTTTTTAAAAAGTTTTTGAATAAACGATCATAGTATGTTTTTTCTAAATTTTGATATTCCTAAATTTATAAATAGCCTTATCTACTGCGACGTTGTTATCTGGACTTTCAAGAATGATAGCTCCAGGCGAATTCATCCGATAGTAAATACCGCATAGAACGAAAGACAATACCGTGTCACGTCAATGGAATGCGCAAGTTTTCACTTACATTCTATGCATTTCCGTGCGTAATGCACATATATGCATGCTGTGTGTCTCCGCGTATATTCATGCACTTTTTCAAGTGGGAAAAAAACCATGCAATCTCCGCGATACCGGAAAATTCGATAGAACAAATCGACTGTTATCGTCCAGAATCATCAAAAATTCCAAACAGTTGCTGAGGGATCTTATGAAAAGCGTGTTACGACTTCGTAAAAAATTTTCAAAATGTTACACAAAAAATCGTATAACAGATTTACTATGCACGCAGACTGCGTGCACGTCAGGTGTAAAAATTCTAATGGAGCGTTAAAAAATGAATTACATAGAAATTAGCCAGGGTCGCGTACCAATTTTTATAAAGCGTTCAGAGCAACGCGAACACGAACAGCTACGTTCACTCCGTATCTACTGACCCAGTATTTGGTTGCATGTTGCTTAAGGACCGTACATACGTGTATACATATATACAAATAAGCACAGTCGAGAGAACGTTCATCCCGTTTACCTAAAGGTGGAAATTCTTAACCGAGAGTAATCTCATTTAAGACAGTGCTTTCGCGTGGCTACGTGCTCTGGTACGAGCGACAAAAGTCATCCTGAAGACATATAAGTTTCCATGAGAGGCCATTGTGCCATCCTCGACGCACATAATATCCATATACGGTATTTTAACACGGCATGCAACAGAGTCTGAACTTCGATCGTAAATACAGGTTAAAGTAACGCTTACACACGTACGCGAGTACACGTATTAACGAGTACCACTAATTGAACGAATTAATTCGCTATTCGACAAGAAAGTTTCTCCTACGCGATGAATTTGTAACGCAGTATTTATTACTCACGTTTGGCCTGAAGTATGCCGAACAGTCGGATAGCCCCATGGACGCACACGTAGCCAGAGACAATCAGACAATCGTCTATAGGCATTATACAAAATGAATTTGCGTCTACGTTCGTACGTGTATGCATTGAGTCAATTTTAACTCTAGACATTCACCGTCACCATCCAGCAGGTGTAATTCTCTTAGCGTCATTCTAACCTCACTGAATGGCCGTTCTGTTCTTCGCGTGGGCACTGCTTACACGCGTGGGAGAGCTGGCTCGGCTACCTGAATCAATTTTATTTACAGCGTCTAGAACAATTTACAAAGAATTTCTTGCCACTAGTGATTATTGCATCGACACGTTTGTAGAAACTTTGCAGTTACTACATGCCGAGGAGAAATGAGTTTCGCGTTTGACTCGTACTGCGTGAGAGACGGTCGGCCATTTTTATGGCGTGTAGTAACGTGTCGGGAATGCTACGAAATTCCAATTTTGGAAGCATTCTTCGCGAGGATAATTTGTGTCATGGTCTCTCCGGCATAGCGTTACATATATATCTACGTGTTTATGGTTACGTGCCAATGGCCGCGAGTGAGAATTAAAATGGCGAAATGTTGAAGGGCATCAAAGATTTGACGTACGTCTCGCCCTTGACTGGTATTTCGTTGGTAAATTTGTTTCTCCATTTTTCTTGGCTCCTTATGTTTTACGCACGTCAGAGGAAATTCCAAGTTAACCATATTTTTTGCTACGAATGTTTAACATTTAGACGTTACTCAAGAGGAGGTTTACGAGTGCACAGAGACGCCGCCATTGTCAAATACATGCTGAGACTGTAGCGACGAAAAATGGTTGTACTGCGCATGCGCGTTTACGTATATGGCGAAACGAAAAAGGCAGGAGAAGTGCGATTACGGAGAAGAGACGGAGGTATGGCGGAACAAAGAATGCTATGTGTAAACTATAAACACACGCGGTGCACGTTTTTAGCCTGTGGAATGCGAGGGATTTTTCTAAACACAGATGGCGAGCAGATGCCGTATGGGTTGGGTCTCTATGCAAGCGCGGTTCTTTGGAAAACGGCCCTGGCGCTTCTGGCACCGTGAAGAGAAAACGAAATAAAGGAACGTCAAGCGGACTGAGAAACGTAAATGTATATATACAGGGTGTACAGCGTCATCTGGGTTATCCTTTGTATATATATATAAGGTAGACTTTAGACGATAAATGCTGACGAATAAATTCCAACGATTAGCCAAATGATCAAGAGTCAGGCGAGCGTCCAAAAATTCGTAATCGCAGCTGCGATATATTTGTGCACCATTCTACGAGATTTTTTACTGTCTTCATAGAGTTCGGACGACGCAGGAAGGTGTCAAGAATGGAAAAGATGTCCGTCACATTGAAAAATCGTGATCGTCTTCTTCGTTCGATCTGCTATAGCCATGAAGAATGCACTAAAAGCCGGCAGGATCTATTTTTAGGCACCGGCCGGCTACATACGTTATATACCGGTTGGCCCCGTGAATACATACATATACAGAGAAAGGCGTGCGTACGCTCGTGGTCCATGGGGGCCCTCGTAAGACCTGAGGCCTCAGCATACCATAAGAAAAGCGTATTCGGCTGGTCCGGGCACCATCTGGCGGTGGGATCTATTATTAGAATTTCTCCGGGCAATCGTCTTGTTCAGGACCTTTGAAGTCGCGATGTACGGGTCAAGGGTGTACCTGGAATGCGACTTCTTGGCCTCCCCTCTCCAATACTTTCTTTTTCCTTTTTTTTTTCACGGCTTATGCCACCATACCAGCTCGTCACCCTTCTTCGTCGTATTAGTCCCCATTATTTTGAACCACTATACAGAGTCCCACATTCCAGGGCTGCTGCTGACCCGAAAAAAAGGACATTTCGTATCCCCACCAACAGGAAACGTAACTATCCACCGTTTCCATGTACCATTTCCTTCGCGCGGGCATGTATACGTATATCGAGGAACGAGTTTCTTAATTTATAAAATCGTTATTCCTTCACACAGGGATTCCAAAAATTTCGTAAGGCCCAATAGCAATAACGTCGTCAATGATGATTACAATGTAAATACCAAAGACAGCACGAGTCCCAAAAAGTTCTGGGCAATTTAAAAGCAATTTCGCTCGAGGCTGCGTCTTGGGAGTATACAAAAATTTAATAACGATCGAGAAGTCGCCACAAGCGGAATCCAAACATCGACGGAGAGCCAGACATTGAAAAAAACACTTCCTAATAGTGTCGAGGCCATTAGCGCCGATCGAACGGGCCCCATCCTACTTGTTCTTTTTTCGTTCCATCGCGCTGGAATGGCCGCCATCTTCGCGGGGGATCGCCGATCGCACTACGTTATCTCTCAGTGGTAGCTGACAAACCATGGTAGGGGATATTCGCGAAGGTCGAGGCACCGAGTCTCAGGTAACGAGCCGATCGTAAATTACCATCTCGGAGTCGTCGCCGCACGCCCAAGACGAGCATCGCCGACAGCTTACAAATTGGCCAACAAAAGGCCCACGCCACGGGGTGCCCTCGGGGTGTTAAAACGGTAGTCTGCCGGGAGAAATGAGAAAGAGAGAAAAAGAATAATCGAGAGGAAGAGAGAGAAAGAGAGAAAGATAAGAATACTAGAAAACTAGAGAAACGAATATATATATATATATACACAAGGTAGACAACGGGTACACGGACCCTTCTACTATCTATTTTCTGCCCGGTTATACAGAGCCAAACGCGGTGCGCCCTCTTCCAGGAAGTGAGGTTACGTTTCCACGAATGCAAATGTCAAGCGTGGCTACCTGCAGAATGACGTAACGAAGGAGCCACGAGAGCTCAGGGATATCCTGGCAACACAGAAGCAGCAACTAGTAGATATATAGATAGACATTTAACGTACGTTCAGCATCTTGAGTTTTTATCCTCTTATTTTTTCTCTCTCTCTCTCTCTCTCTCTCTCTCTCTCTCTCTCTCGCTCTCACTCTCGCCGAAAGTCATCAATGTATTCTCTTAACGGCACGGCCTAATGTACTTGACCGAGTATTGGTTAAGTTTTTCCTCGACGAAAAGAATCGTATTCGTTGAAACGGAGAAAGTGAGCGGCAGCCGAGTAACGCTTATCTTCCAAGATCAATTTCGTCCTGACGTCTTAACTTCTCAGTACACGTACGTCTCGTCGTGCTGCGCGACACAATTTTTGTTCTAGCGTTCCATCCGACGACGCCCCCGACGCCAGACATCGGAAGAGTTCGAAAGTTCGTAACTCGGTAATAGATTACACGATCTGATCGTTTTCTGTACGGCGCATTAGGATTATACGGGTTAAATAGGATCGCGCGATCACGTTAATAGGATCTTTCTGTACATTGCTTTGAGAGAGAGGAGAAGGAGGGAGGGAGAGGGGGGGGGGGGAGAGAGAGAGAGAGGCAGTAAAAGACAGAGACAAAGAAAGAGAGAGTAGATATACTATCCGAATATAGTGAAGGTAATATAAGCGTACGTGGTAGCTACTGGAAGAATTTGGGTTCAATGTACCGACATTTTTTTTTCCGTGGTTTATCACTAGTTTGCTATGGACATTGTGTAATGGCTACTTTGCATGCCAACGACCAAAGGCACTTTATGTTTTCGTTGAGTTCCTCAAGAGAGAAAGAGAGAGAGGGGGGGGGGGGAGAAAGAAATTCCGAGCGAGAGGATCCGAGAGAAATTTCTCTAGCGTCGGCAACAAGTCCCGCGAATTCATCGTAACTTAGACTGGGAATGTCAACTGTCAAGATGGCGGATTGCTATTTTCGAAAATAGACAGGCCAATCGTGTAGAAGGTATCTGATAGACAACTGGGATTCCCAATTAATCATATGATGTGTGTGCTATTGGTGTTAATTACGAATTCATGGCGCCACTTGGTGACACACTATTACGACCGGACGTTGCCAAAAAACTGTCTGTCTAATAATATATCGTAAGAACGACAATGATTAAAATATTAAAATATATATAAGTTAATACATATATATATATAATTATTCAGGATACACTGGTGTACCATAGAATCCCGTTAACTCGCCATTACGGCTGCAGAGGGTAAGAAATTCGTGGTTGAAGATTCTAAAAGTCAAGAAATTCAAGACAGAGAACGCGTATCTACTTACGGCATATCTAATCTCTCGCGGTTAAATCGTCCGATCAAAATCATTCGATAATCAAACGAGGTATGTTTCTAGCAGTATACTTTTTTTGTCGCAAATGCTTACGTAGTTGTGCGTTGGTACGTCAGAGGCGGGCTATTGCACGTGTATAAAAAAACACGAGTAAAACAGTCGTATCTATATCGTAATATCAAGTCCCAAATAATTGGGTCATACCCCCATTAAATCCGAGTAGCTAAATTCGAGGCAGGAAAAAAGGAAAGCAGCAGTCGAGAACCGACACGATGCAGCCTCTCAAGAGACAGGGACGCGGAATATTAAGAGAAGGACGAAGTCCCACGAGTACCGGCGAAACGAGCCGACCCTGATCGCCAAATTTTTCATCTCTTTCGCGGGGCCCAGTGAGCTCTTTACGACGGCCCTGGCGGCTGGAATGCGGGCGCGGCGAGTATTTGTGTACGTGTGTGCGCGCGGAGCTCACGAGAGTACGTGTCCAGCGTTGAGCGTGTGGGTCCCGTGTAGATGCGTACGTGCGTGCAGGACGTAGTCATGTGCACGCCCTGCGAGGAAGAAGAGAATGAGTACGTGTATAGTGAAGCAAGCCACAAGGAAAGAAGTTGCGCACACAGTGTTCACGGTATCCTCGAAAAGAATCAAACTGGCAGAACCTCGTGTACCCGACGTATATATGCGATTCAGGGCCGTGTGAATGGTAGCGCCTTTTTGAGGTTTAATTGGGACAAGCATTGTACATTATCGCTGATCCTTTTACATGTGAAAATATATACTTGGTTATTATTGTTCAAAGGCTTACCTGTCCCTAGGATCGATCCAGGTTGTTATCCTCGTGTTATGGTCAATGAAGTAGACTTTGCCGTCGAAGTCCTGCGCGACGTCCCACCCTTCCGGAAGCGGTATTTCCCCATTCCGTCTCCTTGGCATATTTCACTGCGCTCTAAATCCATCCAAAAAACTATCACCGTCGCGGCATAACAACAAGGTGGAGTCAGGGGACTCACGCAGCAGGCACACACATCACGCATACGTAAACGTAAGTGAAAAGGAGCCAAAGGGAGCACGAGAGAGGAGACAGTTGAGGAGTACGAGGGTAGGGAGTAAAAGAGGGATCCCGGGGGATAGAGCGATAACAGAGAGCAAGAAGAGAAGACAGAGAGGGGGGGGGGGGGGATGAAAAATAAAAAATAAAGAGAAATAACGAGAGAAGAATAGAGAGAGAGAGAGAGAGAGAGAGAGAGAGAGAGAGAGAGAGAGAGAGAGAGAGAGAGAGAGAGAGAGAGAGAGAGAGGCAGAGAAGGGAAACAGAGAGAGAAACAAACACCACTGGGGCTACACTACGCTCCTGCTACTCCGCCATCATGAATACCTCATTATCATGAGCGGAGTGACGTCAGAGTCCCCGCCTTCAGATTCCTCTCGAGCGGAATTCCACCGTTAACATAGTCGGGTACCGATGTTAACCCCGAGGACGAGCCACCAGTATGCTGATGCCACCACCGATCTCGATTTATGTCTATGTATACGTATATATATATTTATATATATAAGTATTCATATATATATATCCATTTTTGGTTTATATATACATAATATATATATATTTACATCGACATACTTCTCGTGGACACTATTACTCGCTTCGCTTGCGCACCCACTGCTCTCACCTGCCCGAAAACACTCCGCACTTCACCATATCCCTTCGGCTTCGGCTCGATCACGCTTTTCACGCCACCCTGCTGCTGCTGCTGCTGCTGCTGCTGCTTCCTCCACGCTTCGACTCCGATCCTCTTCCTGGTGACAAGGAGGAGAAGCTGGTTGACTGGATCCAAAGACTGACGATCGTTTTAAAGTCAATCCGGCAACGGATCACCTCGGTCTCCTCGACGTATTAAACGTCTGGTATTTTCTATCAAGGTCGGTTGTCAGGTAGCACCGGGTCTATAACGATGCTTAGGTACCGCGTGCACCTGTCCTCTGTGACTTCCCTTTTGAAAGTTGATGAAATTCTTAAAGGCTTTTTCAGTGTTGAATTCCACCAGAGAGAAATTTCTTGGGCTTTATTACAGTAACTCGGGTACCGTTTCACTCAGGAACATCAACCGCACTGTTTAGAAAACTCGATAGAGTTTCTGAACGATCACGTTTCGTTATTCATCAACGACCCGATACACTGTGCCAGTACTACGTGTAACTTATTTATTTACTTCTCGTATTTTTAAATTCAATTTTATACGCTAAACTGATAATCACGTATGAAACACAAACGCACGGATTTCCAGTCAAACAGGACGACTCGTTTCACGTTCAACGCCAGTCAGCAGCGTCCTCGTCGGGTTTCACGCGTTTCACTGTCTTGATGTCTCGAGCACACTCGGGCATCTGCTTCCTCTCCTACCGTTTACACTCAACTCGACTCAACTGAACTGAACTGAACTCGACAGATCGGTAGGAATGTAACTCGTGTTCTCGTATTAATTCACCAACACGAGTGTATCAGCTTCTATTCACAAAATCGACGACGACGACGACGACGATTATGATGATGAGGACGATTTCGAAGGTGCACGATTTTTTAAAAACAATGTGTATACATATATATTTTTCTCCTTCCTATATCGTTCCCCTCAAATTCTCCACCTTCGAACGATCAGTCCCTTTATCCGTAACATGCCTATCCGGCGGCACAAAATATCCTGCGCCTGGATTTATAAGCGAACCCGATGCGCACACCGTGTGGATGATCTACCTCTTGCCAGCTAGGAGCATGTTGAGAGTTTGAGACATGCCGTGTGCGCTTGGCGATGTCTCCCCGCCTTCGGTTATGCTCGCCATCGCCGCAGCCGACCTCTCGTCCCCCCAGGAACCTGACCGTACTCCCCCGTTACCCCGTAACCATGCGCACCAATCCTCTCCTTCGCTCTCTAGAAGGCTTCCCCTCCGTCTCTGTACCCCTCTCTAACCCGGGAACCGCTCTCGTGTCTCTGACCGCTGCGCACGAATGGCGGCGGGAATAGTCGAACGCGATGCCCTTTTCTTGGGTTCGCATATTTTCCGCAGTGGTTCGCCGCGGCGCCACTGTACGATTGGAGAACGCAGGTGCAGCGGACGTCGCGACTTCTTCACCGGGTCCTGGCGTGGAATTGTGGGGGAACTTTTGTATTTCAGTAGCGACGCTTTACGGAGTTCGCTTCAAGTTATATTGGAATTCACCCTCTTCCTAGTCATCTAATAAGATTACTTTACTTTCTTTTGTTTTACTGCTTACCTTGAGTATGGCAAAATTATTAATAGGAATGAATCGAGGTGATCGGTCGTGTTTAAGATATTGATTAGGATCTGTTACTATGAATTTCTTCGTCTGAAACAAATAAATACTTATGTACTTTGAGAATCGCAGCCTTTCGTGGAAGCTGTTTGTATTTTTAGGATTATCATTTACAGAGATCTTTCAAGGCCGACGTAATCAATGCTTGATTCATTTTGCAAGGAGTCACTCAGACAGAACATCTGTCTAGTCGCTATCAGTAGGTTAGCTGTTTTCAATATGGTCTGGCAAGTCTCTGCTTTCTTTCTAACACCGATCATACGAGGGAGTTGTCTTGCTTTTCAATGGCTATGTTTCCATCGGAGTCAAGTTGAGAGATGAAATACGTGTGTTGCATATCTCTATGTTAGTGAACTATAGGTGTACATTCAATGAATTTCAACTCTTGTTCGATTCTAGTGGAAACATAGCCAACGAACTCTGGCCAGTTTACCTCAGAGTAATGATTAGAACGCTTAGGTTACAATGAGGTTTGATTTTACGTATTTCTACGCTACTGAATTTCAACAGCGGGGCAAATATATTCCCCACTACTTCTGGATTCTATGCTGAGTCCCTTTTACTAGCCACGTGCCAGGTTGCCTATCAGCATAGCACAGGCGTCGCCACGGAGCCTCAGTGGTAGTCCAGGATGTAAAAATTTCTTGGTTTAAACATGACGGACCTGCACGAGAAAATTCCCCCTCTTTTGTCATACTCGCATGCGCTTTAAGAGCTTGCCACGACAGCGTACGATTTTTACGTCTCATCTACACTGGCGGATCCTGTCCACGTGACTATTTCCTTTGGCATATGTGCGTGGAGCACGGATGAGAGGTTGTGATGTAAAAAAAAAGAAAGAACCTGACTTTTATACATTTGTCAAAACTACAACGGTATTTGATCTCACGAAAGAACAAGGCGTCTTGGTGGTGCGAGAGTGTTTGGCGTCGTTGAACATTACGAAGAACGATGGCGACCTCGGAGAGTGATGACTTTGAAAGCGCTGATGAAGAGCTGGATGTTCGTGGAATGTATTCTAGGAGAGTGACTGCCAGGATACCAACTGTTGTCGATTCTGAGTCTGATGATGATACGGAATTCGCTGGTGTTGTTCAAGCTCCGGTTAAGGCCAATAGAGCACTTGGGCCACAATCTGGGACAGATACGGTTGCAGCTGAAAATTCCCCTGCTACGTTAGCTAAGAATAAATCTTTGAAAAGATCAACTACTGATACAGAAATTGAAGCTACAGTTGATCAGGAGTCTGCTGGACAAGCTGTTCAGACATGTTTTCAGAATGAAGGAGAAGATAAAGTAAAGACTGATGATGAACCAATAGTGGATACTGTAAAGGATGAGCCTAGTTTAGAGAAGCCTAGTGTAGAATCTGGTGTGAATAGAAGGGAACGAACTCAGAGGCTCAAGAAGCCTAAGGAGCCAAAAGAGATGGGTATTAAGAAATTAGGTTCTAAAATAACAACAAAGAATATTGATAAGCCTACTCTGATAGAGGCTACAACTCCAGATCAAATTAGACAAAAAGCTCTTGCTGAAGGAAAGAAGGTACCTTTAATAGAAGAATGCTGGGAAGGTATCGAGGATATACCCCGAGAAGATGATATTAGAAAAGATGCAAACGCAGTGCAATGGGACAGTGCATGGGATCATCCTAAGAAACCAGCAAATGTACAAGAATGCTGGGAAGGCTGCGAGACCATCGATGGCATGGAAATCCCAGAAGAGTTAAAATCGAATAAAAAATTTAAAGAAGTATTTACATCCGATGGCTGGGAAGGAATGGACGACGACATACAAATCCCTGATGAGTTAACGGAGCAAAAAATTCAACCTGTCTTGGAAAAACTGTCTTTAGTAGGACAAAGTCAGGAAAATACATCCGGATGGGGTGGATGGGGTAACTGGGGTGTCAGTTCATTATTAAACACAGCTAGTGCTGGAGTATCCACATTAAGTAGTCATGTCAGCCACGGGTTGAGTTTGCTCGAAGAAAGTATTGGTGTTCCAGACCCAGCAGAATTGGCAAAGGAGGAGCATCTTGTAGAGACCGAAACAACTGGTATTCTTTATTACGATATAAATTTATCAGTAAAAACTGTCACTGCAGTTGAATCACTAAATAATATTTATGTTAAGGTGACGTCTGTTTAGAGATTATAATGAAAAGAAATTATCCCAATCTAAAATTGATGTCTGTCTAGTCACAGTCACTTTCATATATGGCCGTAAACAGGCTTTGTTTCGGATAGTAAATTGGCCTGAGTGGCATTTGGCGACAGGGACGCATTTAACAGACCGTAACTAGCCTTGAGTTTACGTTTACATCGTAATTTACCATAGTGTGTAGGACAAACTAATTGGTAAATTGCTACGTGACTCACTTAATTGCAATGCCAACGAGCGTTGATCGCTCCGAACTTTGCGTGATTCATATCTCGACTATGCAGCAGAAATTGTTACAAAGAACTGAGAGACATATAATGCACTTAAGGAATTAAAGGTTTTTTGCAAGCTAAACGTGTATTATAAAAGTGGCAATCATTGTTTCAGATAACAAAACCAAAGATGCTGAAGAAACCCAATCTCAGAGCACCTTTGGTTTTGGCAATCTTATATCTGGTGTCTCATCCATTACCAAGCTGGTAGAGTCTACTGGTACCAAAGTAATTAATGGTGGTTTGGATACCTTGGAAACTATTGGCAAGAAGACAATGGAAGTTCTCCAGGAAGGAGATCCAGGACTGAAGAAAAAAAGAGCTTTTTTTATGAACGAAACTGATAAGCCTATACTATCTCAGATGCTTAGAGAAGCTAAAGAGAAAGCAGAAGTTGAGGAAAAGACATTAGAGGAAAGGGAAATAGCTCGAAAGGTACACTTTGAAAGTCTGTTCGATGACTATCAAGGTTTGGTACATCTTGAGGCTTTGGAAATGCTATCGAAACAGAGTAACATAAAGATACAGCAGCGCTTGATGAATTTAGATGCAGAAGAATTAAATTCTCTCCAGGAAACATTAGAAGAAGTTAAGGAATTGTGTGATCTTGGCGACGAGAATGAGGAAGATGAGGATCACGAAAAGGATTTGAAGCAGCGACTTAAGGATGCTTGTAAGGATCTGGGTATTGATGTATCTTGTGATAAACTCCTTGACGTAAGATAATTTCAATCAATCCAATACATTCGAAGTAAAATCAATTAAATTTTATAATTGCTACTTTATTTCCAGATATGGGAGGAAACCAGGTCTTATTTAACCTTATCTTCTTCAGCCGATTCGCCTCCTTTGGATCGTGAAATCTTTCAACATGCTGTGTCGACTCTAGCACGATTTACAGCCTTTTCAGTGGAGAGGTTCCATAAAACTGCCGAATTACTTTTAATTAAGGAACACCGAAGCACCGTGAACGAAGCGGATGCTTTAGTACAGTTGACACAAATTCTTTGCAGCCAAATCGGAATCGTTGCGAATTCATTCTCAACGCGTCTAAACGAATTGGCAAAAACAGCTGAAAAGCCCCAATCAATAAACGTAAACATTACAACAATTTTCTTGGAGGTCAGTATTCTTTATCAGTTGATTTAACTATAAATTAAATGATTTGGGTTATATTGTTTTTTTGATTGTTTTTGTTTCAGGCCGCAAATGCTAGCTCATACATTCAAGACGCGTTTAAATTATTAATACCAATTATTCAAGTCGGTGCCATTTAGAGCAAATTTTAACGTGTACCATGTATTACACATCATTTATATGTTTTTTAATACCACAAACAGTAGAGTTTATACAAAAAAAGTTGTATTCGTATCAAACGTTCGATCCTTGAAATAATTTATTATAAAACAGTTACTTTACTAATCAAATATGTGTTTTAAATTATTTTTACCCAATAATCATTAGTTTTTGAAAAATGGTCAATAATATATGGAGAAGTATATAATCGGAGAGAATAACTTATTTCATCATTTCTTTAGACACATACCTATCGTGATGACAAAATATTCTATAAAACATACTTCCTTACGAACTATCTGTCACGATAAGAAGAATGACAGTCAAGATAAGCTTATTTTCTATTTACACTCTAAATGTGATAACGATTAATTCCGTTATAGGAGAATATGACATACGAGAATAAAAATATCGTGTATTTCGAACAAAGAGAAAACACAATGGACATGAGTTCTCAATATAAATTCAAGAATGGAATGATGCATGTCATATACACGTTCCATAGCGATTGAAAAGTATGAAAACCTAATTGTAACAAAAAATAAATGTTTTTGCATGGCAACCATTACGAAGGCATAAAATCAGCCAGAGTGATAAGGACGACAAAGATAAGGCCACGAATTGGCATCGAATATAGGAAAAAAGCGCAGTAAAAGATTCAAAAATTGTTCAATAACTTGCACGCAAAGTGTGTATATTATTTTACTCAGTGTTTCCCTCGTTTATTTCCAACTGGTGGTTTTTGGAGCTGAAAACTCGAACTGCTATCTGTAGCTCCAAGAGGCGCCGTTAGATTTGCTGGTGGATTAAAATTCAAACTGGCAGTAGGTGGTTTCATGGCGGTTCCAATTGAGATATTTGTGGCCGATTGTATTGGCGCGGCGCTTCCCCAGGCTAGAACAATTTTATGTATATTCTCACAATGCAATAAAATAACTATTTGTTTTATATAGTCACGCGGTAATGGCCAGGACTAAAAAAGCAAATTTAAAAGTATAGGAATCCCGTCATTTATTTATGTAGAAATAAGATGTTCTACAGCCACAATAATGCACAGCACGCAAATGTGCCATGAGCGGTAAGTGATTCGAACAAAATAAACCATTACTGACTAGCAAACAATTAAATCTCAACAAATTGTTGGACGATTTGTAACGTTCAAAGTATCAAGAAGTGACGTATAATTATTTTATTGCGTTTTATACCGATTTTATAATTAAAACCAAAAATGTATTATGTTAAAAGTAAGAAAAATAGCATACAAAGCACGCATGAGGAATAAAGCGATATATTAAACGGCACAAATTATTAGCAAGCTAATATTTAGTGCACGTGATATTAGCGAATGATAAATTGTATTTTAATTGGTTTATTGTATCCCGGGCCACTATCCGTGGATGCTGGTGGGGAAACGTTCGGTTAATTTTTGTTAGCTGAATGCACAAGATAAGTTAGCTTAATCATGACATTTTTAAAAATGATACAAGAGTTTGTGAAACATAATGAAAACATAGGCGAACAGTTACTTGATCCCATAATGGCAGTTCGTACATGATAAAATGAATACAGTTGGATACCGATTATTGTACGTAAATCACGTTTGGAGAATATTAGTCAAGGCAATGGGTCTTTGCAAGCCCCCAAAATTTCTTTCCCAGATTTAACAGACAACACAAATAAACGATATTAAAAGTTTCAATACCTTAAGAACTAAAACACAGCCACTATATTTTCCCTGGAAAGGCAAAACAGAAAAATGAAATAATCGTAGTCTATACGGTAGTGCGTACAATAAATTTTCTAAAGGTGTCGGTGGAAGATATAGAAACTATAAAAGCATCTGACATTATTATATGTGATGTACGATAGTTGGTATAACTTGTCATCGGTATCTAACAGATTTTTTATATTAGCTAGCTAGCAGGGATGTAGAATATAATGTTAAGGATTAGCCAGAGCTAGCGGACGTGTTAGTAAGATAATTTGGATAAATCAATCTTACTATCTTTTTTAAGTACTCTGTGCATCTCCCACCATGGATTTGGCGTCCGTGAGCTCTTCTGCTTTTTAATAGTGTTATATGTTAGTAATTTCTACCTCACACTAGATCCACGCAAGACCTAAATGTAGGACACGTATATGGGACAGTTATATAACGACAGATAAAAATACATCTTCAAGGGATTTTTTTAGGTTGGTTCTGAGTGCATATGTGAGTGATTATACAGATTTTTATAGGACGAAATCTTACCACTATTTACCTAAAGGATTTGGCGTCCCATAACTTGGTGCTCGACCCGTGTTTAAAGTTGTGGACGATAAGAAGCTTTTATTACCTAAAACGATGGAGATAGTTTAAGTATTATCCTTGTAAGGCAAAAATATCAATAAATGTTTGGAATCATTTTACCTGTACCAAAAGGAGTGGGACCACTGGTAATTCTTCCAATATTGCTTCTATTAATCTTTTCACTAGACTTTGCATCTTCAAACACGTTAGTAGAATCGTGCAAGAAAGATCTTCTGAATTTGAGGTATTGTTCCTTTTGTTGTTCTACTTTTGAATGTACTTCCTGTAGTCTACCAGCTACAGCTATAAGGGATTCATGCAACTTGCTCATTGCCATAGTCAGTTCTGAAAATTTGAAAGAAATGTATTTCCAACTCGTTATTCGTTATGATTATTTTCATAATAGACACGAACCTTGAGGTGTGAGTGTTCTTGGCGCTACCATTGTCTGAATAAGTTTTTCCGTTGATTCTATTTGCGATCTGAATAACATCAGATCATGTTCGAAACTGTCAGCCAATTCCGTAAAGAATTGTAAAGGTGTACTATTTTCATACTGCAGTGCCTTTGCCGTATCTTGCTTTAATTTATCAGCTAATGAACGATCGCGTTGTACCGATCCAGCTAATGTAGTCAGGATCTCCATCAGGGAGGCTGTGTCCTCTGCACAACGATCCAAAGGTTTTGCTGAGCCTCTGGCTATGTCTGATGCGAACGTCTTTTGTGTTTTCACAAATTCCCTTTTAATTATATAACTATAATTAACTGTATCTGTGGTGGTGACGTTTCATGGATTCTAACTAAATTCATAAAGAATAACTTACTTGAAATTTTCAATTGTTAACATTAATTCATGTGGTATTAAGTTTTCTTTAGCAGCAGTGGGACTATTACTACCCTGAGAAAGTCCTTTACTAGTAGCAGAAACATCTAGGCCACCAAGACCTTTGCTTGCAGTAGGAGGGATTGTGGTAGCAGGTATTGCAGTTGTTGGCTTTGCACCAAAAAGTCCACCAGAACTACTCCCAAACAGAGACGCTGTAATAAAAAATGTTGTCTTGTTAGCATGCTTTCCACTTTAACAAGTCAAAAATGTATATGACATAACATTACAGGTAGTAGTTGCAACAGATCCAAAATTCAGTCCTCCGGTAGCAGGCGTACTAGTTGAAGCTCCAAAATTTAAGCCCGTAGAAGTTGTCGATGAACCAAAATTAAGTCCAGTAACTGCACCCACTGAAGACGCTGGTGTACCAAAAAGACTTGGGGTAGTAGTAGTTGTACCACCTCCAAGAAATGAGGTAGAAGCTTGAGACTGGGCAGGTGTAGCTGGCATGGCAAATCTAAAATCCAGAAAACAGGTAAATCAGATTCAAAGAGGTTAAGAAACGTCTCCATATGTATAATTATGAAACTCACGTAACAGTGCCGCCTCCAAAACCAAAACCTGATGATGTCATACTGTACAATCTTTTATATTTTCCGTAACAATTAGTTTTTTGCAAAAAAGTTTACTAATTACACACAACTGTACGGACTTGGCGCATACAAGCACACATTAAAAATATCGAATAACTTTTCGTTGCTGCGCCATTGCGCGGTATCATATAGCATACATCCTTTCCCTCTTTTCCCTGCATCTAACAAGAAGAGGGCGCGAGCTTGGGGTCACGAGTTTCGGAGCCCTTTTAGGGTAGGAAAATACTTTGTAATAATAAACTGCAGGCCAATCTGCAGGACGATAATGAAAAATAATAGTGTTCCAATCCACTCATTTCGTACGTAAATGGACAAAATTGTTAATAGATAAACATGGATTGTCGGGTAGCAAAAAAAATGAATTAATAAAAAAAAAAGTGTGTATGGGGAGATCGAGCCCTGACCGCTCGGGTGGTAGGTCGTAGGTCAGGCACGCTGCCACCGGGCTACACCGCCTTCTCGAAAACATTGCCAAATAAAGTAGGTTAGTTGGAGAAAATTCGAAAACCTAGAAAGTTTTATAGATAAAAAAAATAAATGATAAGAAAACTAAAAACTAAATTCACATTAGCGTATGACATTTAAACTAACTGTAGCAAATGCCTGATGTACCTAAAATCTACTGATTGATAACAAATAAAACTAGATGGGGTTTAGATAATATTCCGATTTATTATTAAACGTGCCTACATGATACAAATCAGGGGAACAACACAATCTGGATATCACTTTATAATATGGTAATAAATATTTGATATATGTATATGTATTTCTGTCCTTTTGCGTTATGCAATTAAGAGTAGCTTCTGGTTTGTCGAGTCAAAAAATCGATTTTATAAATTTTTCTTAAACCTTGAAGCCTTAAGAATGTTATTTAAAATATTTCGTTGCAATTCCAAAAATTGGCAAAGTCGCAGGCGTTAACCGTTACAAAGCGCAAATATAAATCCAAGTATGCGCCGTGCCTGTTTATCAGACTGAGTGCGGAAGTGACTAAATAATTTAGACTCGCTGAAAAAAATGAAGAAGCATCCTTGAATGAATTTCGCGAAGAACATGAGGGTGTCCTTTATGGCCCCAAATTACTGACGCAGTTAATTTTCATCCAAAAAACGTTTTTAATCTTAAAATTTGTTAATCCTTTGCTTGCACGGAGGTCGACGCTATAGCGTCAATATAAAGTGAAAATTTGCTTGATGTTTTTAAAAATCTTCCCTGCAAACTAAAAAATGAATACACGGAATATTATTGTAAAAAGGAAAATAAAAAATTACCAAATCCCACGTCTTTTTAGCGCTCCAAACCAGAATCGCTCCTTAAGTAGTTTTAATTAATTAGACACTTTTATCCATAGGAAAGGGAATTAATTCAGATAAAGTTTGTCAGATCATTACACAGACTATCACAAAGTTGATTGCTGGTTCGAGTTCGTACAGGGTGTTTCTAAATTCATGGCGGAGAGAGAGAGTATTACCTTCCTATTGATTAATCTGACAAATAATACAACATACCCACGACTAATAATTCACGCAAGAGAAGGCGCATCCTTATAGAAGTATCCAGCTCTTGCAATTTAAACTCTCGTCATACATTATATTTCATATCGACGCCATTTTTTATAGCCCGCCGTCGCGGCTTCCTGATCAACAATTGCACATTTTTCTATGACTCCGTACAGTTTAGAAAGCACCCCTTACGCAGTATCATTTACAGTGTTAATGAATTCCTCAATGACAATGAAATGACACTGTAATTATTATTCTCTATCATACAAATACAATGAGACAACTTTTTAATTTTTTTTTTACTTCATATATTAAGAATATAATATGCCTAGGTATTTTTACGATAAATCCGACCAATCCGTTTATCGAATTCTACCAATATGACGTTAGCGTTAAAATTTGGGTTTTAATAAATTTAAGAAAAAAAAAGTCAAAACAATAAAAATCAATCGCTTAATCTACATACACCACGTGCACGATTCTGAATGTATAATTTTTAACAGACAGCTCGGATATATCATTCGTATCCTTTATTTCAAATGTATATTACTAACTTCGTTATATAATTATAATTAATTGTTACTGCATAGTTTAACGCTGCGACGACAGCGACGATGAGAAGCGCATGCAAATCAATTCGAAACGTAAACTCACAAGCAATGTGTGCGCGCGGCCATCTTTGTCACCCTCTTTTGTATAGTATAAATATTTCTCTTACGCTTCTTTATGTACAAATGGAGTATTTGTCTGTTTCCTTTGTCACAATTATTTCTCTCTTTTTTTTTTTTTTTCCTTTCACTTTCGTATCTTCCCTAAAGACATTCAAATCCACGCTTTTTACCGCTAAAATATTCAGACGCTGACGAACATGCTAATCTTTCCGCTTTCTAATGTTGTGCAAGTATTACTATACTTAACCTGCCGATCGTAAATGAAGTCGTTTACGATATTGTTGAAAAAAAAGAAATAAAAAAAATAAAAAGAATTTTTCAGTGCAAATCATTTTTCTTCCTTTCACTGCTCGGGCGATTGACTATTTTTCGTTTTGAACGACTCCACTTTACATCGGCAAGATTAACTGCGGCTTGATTGAGTATTACACGTAGAACAGCTTTATATTATTTTTCTCACTGGCTATGCAATATGTAAAATAGAATTTTCTTCTTTCTTCCTGTTGTTGCTCTTGTTGTTCGGAGTGGGACAAAAAAAAGGGAAACAAGATCCACGGGTAGCTCACAAGATAGCGACGGTACAGGTCGTCTATAAAATTATTATCTGATCATTATCGGTTTTTTAGATCTCTAAATATTCAATTTACTCTCTTTTCCGTCATTCTTTCTTTTTCTTCTTTCTCTTTACTTCTTATATGGCACCGGCGGTCAGCTCATCAATAATATCTCGAATTCGACTGTATAGCTGCGCTCTATACATATATATATATATATATATATATAACTAATTCTACGATAAGAGTGATAAAAAAATACAACAAAATTCAACAAAGTCCATCAAAGCTCGGACAGTAATCCTTCGTCATTTACTTCAATTACAATAATAATCATTATGCGTTTATCATATTACGTGTTTCGAGTGTCGTCGACTCCCTTTTCAAAATTCTGTCATCTGTCAATCAAATAATATTTTCATTGATAATCAGGTCTGTCTTTTTTCTTTTATAAGCTTAATCTTTCATACTCTCATTCTCTCATTATTCCTCTCTATCTCTCTCTCTCTCTTTCTTTGAAAAAACGAAGGCCACTCAATTCAGAAATTACCGCAAGCTACGGTCACCATTTTTTCCCCGGTAAAAGCCTGCAGTACAGCGAATTGTTCCGCACGAAACGACAATTACCTCTATTTCAGTTTTCTTCATTATTCCTTATACGTATTTCAGTTTTCGCGATCTTAGATAAACTTAGACGTCCAGATGCCACGTTTAGGGTGAACGATTTAAAGGTACGTCCAAAAACTACCGTTACATCTCGGTTTAGGCCAGACGCAGACGATTACGGTTTTCCTTCGCAAAAATGATAATGCATATTTAAGAAATTTTTTCTATTTGATAACAGCAATAATAATAATAATAATAATACTCTGAGTAATCACCATCCCCGTACTCCTACACACAATTACTTGCTATACCCATAGATACAACCGTTCATTCGCGAGTTCATTCATTCATCTATTCCTGGTATTATCTTTGGTTTTGTCGTAAATGATAAAAATAAGTTACACCGATGACTAGAATGATTTGCATGTACGGGGACAGAGCTTTCGAGTTATCTCATAAAATTGTTTTTTTTTTCCTTTTTTTTTTTAACGGCGCAGAAAATCCGATCGGCTACTCGTAGCATTTTCTTTTTTTTTTTAATATTGTCACGTCACCTCGTATTCGATTTAGATAGGGTGCAGAGACAAAAAACTGTTTTTTTTTTTTTCTTATAGGTCGATCTCGACGAAACTCCGACGACCACGGTCAAATTTTTCTTCGTGTAATTCTTCTGTGTGCCATTCAGATTGATCGATGCGATAGGGAATTTTAAACGCACGCACTCACGCACGCACGCACTGTAATATGGCAGTATGACATTTAATCCGTGGCACTTACTTTTTCTTATTCCGCGGAGAAATATCGATGGCTGGCATTATAATTACTACGCGAGCCTGTCGTACGAGTACATGCGGTATATTCATAGGAATTGTGTTATGAGGGTGGTAAAGTAATAGTTATGAAAAAAAAACAACCCAATAATTAAAAGAAAAAAGATATGAAATTATATATACACTAATGAAAACAATGATTTTTAGTTAATATAACGATAATAAATTAGACGCCGTTTTTTTTTAAAAAAAAGACGCGAATAAAATCTTTGAGGTTCCTTCGAGAACGACGCGTTACCATTAAAAATGCAAAGGTACAGCAATCGAATTAAATCTATGTGTTAAATGCCATTCGATATTTTTATATACACTGGAACGCTGTACGTTGAGTTTGTCGTACAGGAATGAACGAAAATGAATGTTGCCGCTGGATTTAATAAATATTATATGCATGGCGTTCCAGTGAATACACGTGATAAGTTAGCTTGTAAGGAATTCGATAAGAATTAGATAAGAAAAGTGGGAGACAGTAAAAGAACAAATGTGTCGATCAGGTAACGAAAAAAAATCTAAGTACGATCGTCGTTTGTTCATTAAAATAATAAAATTCAGAAAATACAGTTCGATACGTGTTCGATCCTAGGATCACTAAGCAATTCCAAAGAACAACGCGTACACGATTATCACACTCTTCTAATGATCCCTAGTTTTGTTGTTGCATTTACAATTAGTGTTTATTTATATTTATATATACTTATATCAGCGATGCTCGTGTAAGTTCTGCCATTTATTCGCTGGACACTTATTTATTACGTTGAGAAAATAATTAGCCTTTCTTTCGTATTACAGCGCGCAGATATTTCTGTCATTTCTGTTTCTTTGTATTCACTCTTGGATTAACGTTAAGAATCGCCATGTTGAATTAAAGTGAGGATTTGCTTTAATAATAATTCATTATGCACGTATTGTCGATGTGCGAGTCTTGTCAGTTGAAAAGATTTTTTTTTTTTTTTTCGTTATAACACTGATTAGACGTGGCGACACTCCGTTGTCTGTTTTTTTTTCTTGTTACGAGATCGAAATATATTATCACTGCAACTGTTGCCTTCAAGTATTACGCACATGTTTATATTTATGTAACAAAACGTTAATTATTGTATCGCATTAAATGGTGAGCATTTTAATTGCTACACCAAATTAAAATTAGATCATAGTCTGCATCGGGGGTTATCCCGTTTAATGTTATTTCCAGGAAGTTCAATGAATATTGTAGAACAATGACGATGATTTTAGGACGATTATAATCAATATTGACGTGTTCGATTAAAATGGGTTTTCACGTTGGATTCAATGATTTAGACCTTATTTTATCGTTTTTCATCAGCCATCATCAACGAACTCTTCGAGACGGAGCTTCGTGACAGACTGGGTTCTTCCTTGTTCACGATGAACAAGAACGACGACGTTTTTGCTTTTATTTTTATGGACTTTATATATATCCATTCATCAAATGAATCTTGCCAAGTATCCCCGAGTTATTTCTTCGTCATTAAACACTTTTCACGTTATTAAACGGGGACTATGAAGACCTTCGACTTGGGTATCGATTTGCGGACAATGCTGAGTATCGGGTGGACCCCAGTCGTGTAAATTTCCACTGTTTGCAAGTCTGTGCGTCAAACGATGAGCTATAGAGAAGCCACCGCTGCCTTCGAGTTGCGTTAAAACTATGATCACTTGTCTG
The DNA here is from genome assembly GCA_031762395.1 of Calameuta pygmaea. Taxonomy (NCBI): domain Eukaryota; kingdom Metazoa; phylum Arthropoda; class Insecta; order Hymenoptera; family Cephidae; genus Calameuta; species Calameuta pygmaea. The sequence continues at coordinate 2,213,255 of JASANN010000352.1, read as the reverse complement.
AAAACGTATAAGGAAGTTAACAGACGTTCCAAGTAGAAGGAGAATACATAAAAATATTTTCTTTCTGTTTATCTGTCTCCTTTTGAGCTTACCTATGAAGTGGCGGAACACTGTCGGCAGTCCTGAGCTGTCCTCTGGTGGATACCACGTTGTAACTCTCGTGACAGTCACATTTAACGTGGATCCATTTGTTCACGTGACGATTTTCGACCATGACGACTAGTCCGGCCCATCCTTTGGTCAAGTAATATGCGGTCATACCTTCCCTACCCTGATGAAGATGTCCATTAGTTTCGATAAGACTGTTTCTGGAGACTATTAATTCTAGTGACACCTTACTTCGTGTCGCTGTCCTTTGGCCAAGGTGAGGCTAATAATCGCGTCTGCTAGGACGAATGCTGGTGGTGAGATCTGCTCGACGAGCAACCTCTTCGAGCTGTGGATGGCCAGGACGTACTCTGGGTAACTGGAGGTGTCCTCCATTCCTGTGTGCCAGTGATTAAAAGCGAGACAAACTACGATATATAGATCGCGTTCCAGCATCTTGTGGCAGCCGACAAAACCGCGAACTTGTCGCTTGCTGTGCTCTACCAGACGACCGACTTCTGGAGCAGCTGGTGACCTGGTGCGAAATACAACTACACAGAGATCTAGCTGTGAACGTTGAGACTTCTCTGAGTTTCTGGAAGAATTCCATGATGCATTGATTATAGGAACAGATGACTGTTCAGATGGTTCTTTTTTTAAATATTGTCTAAGTTACCTTTGACCTTCCTGGAATAATGTGAATTCAGTCTCGGTTGGTTCCAGGACGGTTAACAGGACGCATGATAAGTGCCGCAAGGATGATAATGGTGGCAGTGTCCCGCGTAGCCTGACCTCGCTCCAGCCCACTCGTGTCTTGCAGATGTCGATGCAGTCAAAGTACTTGAGGACGTCGTCAAAGGATATCCAGAAGACGCCATCGGAAGCACCATGGGGCATTAGCATCTCGCGTAACTGCGGCGTCCATATTGGACTGTCGTCCGACCAGTCACCCTTCCAACTGTAGTGGCCCCAAGGATTTCGTAGTCGCAGCAATCGTATTCCCTGCCAAAGACATCAGGTCCAGCCTTTCGAAATCGCCCTTAGACGCTGTCTAACATGGTACTGCTATCCTTGTCGGATTATCCTTGAGAACTTACCTGTACGTCGCGTACATCGAGAACAGAGTACGCGTGTCTGGAATCAAAAAACAGATTGCCTCATTAGGATTAAATAAAATTGATATTTAGACGACGTTCTGTCATTCTTTTTTCCACTAGTGTCTACCTTGGTCGTAAGCCCTTTCTTTGGTACTCCTCTTCGTCCACCTTCATATTACCCCCGCCGCAACTGGCACCCATAAGAAACATGGCTTGCCTGGATGAGAGTAGCTGGGCCCAGATGAGGTCCTTATCCAATTCATCCTCACTGGGTAGGGCTGACGGTTGTAGGGGTACACTTTCGCAAGGCGCACCTGTCAGGGTAGCTAAACCTTCTATAGCACGACCGGAAACCAAAGCCTCGTAGCATCCATGAATTTTAGCAACGGCTTTCTCGATAAGCGGTACCCAGAGTTGTTTTCTCTTAGCCTGAGAATAAACGAGATGACCCCTTTTGTCGCAGGGTAGCAAGTCATCTACGAGGACAGTGATCCATTTGCCATCCTTGCACAGTCTCACTTGATAGGCACCTTCTGGACAGGTCTCCCTCATAACCAGAACCCTCCTCACGAGCTCGTCACTCTCGGCCAGGACGGCCAATGCCGAGAGTAGCCAACAATTTCCAAGAACACCCTGAGAGATGTCTGAAGGTAAGGGCGTCCTGAAGACTGCCCAAGGGAGTTTAGAATCGACGCTAGAATCGACGTTTATTTGATGAGGTCGCCTCCACTGGACGACGTGGTTGTCCTTTGTTTCGGCAGGATTATAATACAGGGACTTTGGTGCTGGTGGAAAAGAGTCATCCACAAACGGCTCATTGGTCTGGACGAAAAGAAAAAAATGGAAAAACGTTATAAATAAAATGGTAGTATGATCAATTAGGAAAATTATTCCTTGAAGAATACCTCTTTGCAGTATCGAACAATCCTCTCCCATTTTTCAAGGGCTTCCCTTTCTTCGATTTGTCTAAGGTTCTCCATGACGACACTTTCTTGTCGCTGTATTCTAAGGGTGCTGGTACCAGGTTCACTTAGACGCAGTCTATCACCTGGCACTTGTGACAGCGTCTTCGAGCTTTGGCACATTTCACAGCTGCCGTTTGTGCTTTTGTTTTCATAAGTACATAGTTTACACTGCCACTGAAATCAGAATTGTGAGTACTGCCTAGAAATAGTTTCAGAAGAAACGCTCCGCGTTGATCGACCAAAACTTACTTGAGTTAAAACGGAATCCTTGGACTTGGAGTGTCTCTTGTCACCAGCACCTGATCCATTCCTCCTGACAGAGTTCCTGTGCCTTGGTGTGACAGCTCTAGAACTCACAGCCGACGGACATGCTAATCTAGGACTTGGACTCCTTTGTCCAGATACCCTATTATCTCTAGGTACATCGAGGAAGCCAGCGACATTCTTGCAGGCATTGCAATTTTGTGAAGTCAATGGATTTCTTAATGTGCAAGATGGACAGACCCAGCTCTCACCCTTCCTTAGCGTTGGATCCTCCAGATGTGACACACTACGTAATTTGGAACCTCCGCAAGCTTCGCAGGTTGTCCTGGTAGCAGCATTAAGTAAGGTACATTTCTTACACGTCCAGGCTGGTGAGGGTGATTCTATCTGTTCGTCTAGGTCTGATTCTGCAGTAGCCAGGGTTGCTGCTTTAGGTGGGATATAACGTACGCTGTCCCTGGACACGACAATAGGTGACTGAACGTGCGTGCGACAACCAGCACCATCCTTGGTAACAGTGATCAAACTCGGTTGCGTTAAGGAAGGTGGTGATCTAGAGGACCCACATATATCACATCCGGTCGACCATAAAGGATTGTAGGCATACGAACACTTTCGGCAAGTCCACATCCGTTTAAGCGGACTCACAGTAGACGTCTCGCCAACCGGACTGGTTGCCTCACTGTGCGCTTTGGTAGCACCTAATGCCGACTTGGTATTTTGTTTCTTTGGTAATGGCGGCGGTGTATCAGGATCTGTAATTCCTATATAAGAATATTTGGGCTTCGAATTGAAACCTATGGAATGTGGCGGCACTGCAGGCGGGTCTTCGTCGTTCAGACTCCTGCGATTGGCAGCCTTCCTTTGCGTCACGTTGGTGACAGAATCCACCTCGGAGAAGGATCTCCTGTAAGAGAGCGGTCCCGAGGATGAGAGTGGTCTAGGTTCCCAAGCAGGAACGCTGATAACGACGCCGCTACAGGGAGCAGGACTTCGCGGTGCCTCGCACGCCTCGCATTGTTCCAACCCGGGTGCATTGTCGAGGGTGCAATTATCACAGCTCCAGAGGGCGTCATCCTGGTGCGCATCGGAGACGATTAAACTCGTAGGTCTCTGGAGGGTCAACTCAGTCAGCTTCTGTACCACTGAACCATTTGACAATGAACGACTGACTTTAGACTTCACCCTCTCGTACACCGACGGACTATGATGCTTTGGGGACTGTTGGCTACTGCTCTCGGTGCTTTCGGAGTAGGGCGTCGTTGTCGACTCCGTCGTCTCGACAGGCGGTAAAGTCCAGTCCTCGCGGTTGGACCTGGTCCGTTCGCTGCGACTTATGCTGGTCAGCTGAGCCATACCTAGATGTAAATTAAAAAGGGTATAAAGGTCTCGAATAAAATATTTTTCCTGTAGAAGATGAGAATTTACCTCGCGTTCCAGATTTGTCGACAGCCGCCGGAATGCGCACTGTTCCTGAACCTGCATCTAGAATTCGGGCAACCAGCCCGGATGCCAGAGTGGTTACCAGATCTACACCGGTTTCTGCTCTGAGACCGTTAGGTTTTCTCACATCGGATCGCTTACTACGTCGTACACCAATGTGAATTTGCTGGTTCTGGCCTATCGAGGAACTTCCACCACAGGCTGTGCAGATCCGTGTCGAATTTGAAGTATTTATCAAGAGACAACGGATGCAAGTCCACTGAGATACAACAGAAGGCAACGATGAAGATCTTTTTAACGCTTTCGTGTCATTCCGCTGTCCTGACCATGAACCGCGACGCGATTTCTTGCTTGGAACATTCGACGCGGAATTATTATCGTCAAACCTGTAACATGAACAATCAAGCAATTGGATGTGTCACATGTGCTCATTAACCCGTATTATAACCATTCAATAACGATTTGCCAACAAGTGCCAATAAGTCCTGCAATAATCCTTTGACGTTTTACCATAGATTAAAAACAATAATCCTCTTATTAAAGCCGTCCTTCAGCTTGCACAGCCAATTAACTATCGATTGAAAGGACTTCCTAAAATAGAATCTCGACTCGAATACTGCGTCAGCGCTTGATTAAAAACAAGTATTTATCAATTCAACGAATCACTAAAATATGCATACTAACTGCTCGGAAACGTTAAACAAAACTGCCAATAAAATCTGGTGGGAAACAAAACGGGACAAACAAAGACAATCAAGAAAGAAATAAAGATAAGAAAAAAAAAGACGTTAAATATATATTTCTCATGTGTTTACAAAACAATAAGGAATAAGAAATGGAATACAGTCGAGGAAACCAGAAGGATCCTCACCCAAGGAGGAGAGTCTCGTTGTTGCTCCGATCCGTTGTTATATTCTTAGCAAGAATTCTGTCGTCTTGCTTAATATTACAGACTCTGTGTCGAGGTGGTGGTGTCGGCGGGCTGGAACCCGATGACGCTGAGTCTCTTGGGAACTCCAAAGAGGTTTCCTCCGGCAGGTCGATCCTTAGTCCGAGTCTTTCATCGCTGCGTATACGGGGTGTCCCGCACCTGGCGCAGGTCGCGCTCTCGGTCGGATTTATCAGAGAGCACTCCGAGCAATGCCACTGCAGCACCGAAGCGATCGAGCCCATTCTCCACGCGTAGTCATGGCTCCCGGAGATCTACGATCTCTATCCTTCCCGATCCCGTCAAAACCGATCCGATCCACCTTCTACGTGCCTTGATCCTTGAACGAAAGCGCGTGTCTGGCCACCGGGAATCAGTAGGAGTCCCAGTGGAGGACGACGGCTACGACCTGGATCTCCTTGATCCATGATGAACGCGGCCCCAACGACAGCCCGCCGTCCATTGTCATATGTTCTGGAGCCGCCATGTTTCCCGAGCCAGACACTACTCTCCTTGTTGTCCCACTGGACGAGGAGCTGCCTTCTCGTTGCACCTCTTGTCTCCTGGCCTCCGCACTTTTCACGACCCTCAGGTCTTCCTTACTGATAACGCAATCCTTAGCCCATCCTTTATCTCCCGTTCGTTATAACCCCCTGCGAGACGCCCTCGGGACGACGCACTTCGATTTACCAGCGTTTTCTTACGCGGTTTCTACGGGACCCGTTGTGTTGACTACGTGAATTCTGCACCAGGGACGTATATGTTACGGGACCCTGAAATTCGGAGTTACTATGCTAGACTTTCGAATTACTTGTGTATGATAATTTTTAAATTAGGTAATAAGATTACGTCGTTTTAGACATTTAAATGTACCTTAAATACACTGTTATAACTATCAAAAGGCTTCGTCTATCTAGAAACTAATATCTGAATGTATTCCTTGTCAAATTTAAAGTGCAAGTATACTCATCCTCTCTCTACGCTACTGAGCAAGCATCACAGTGTCAGTACAGTGGCGCCATCTTCATAAAAATACCTACAATCACTCTTATACTGTAGATGGCACCAAACATTTTCAAGTCCCTGTGGCGCAGAGGATAGCGCGTTGGACTTCTAATCCAAAGGTCGTGGGTTCGATCCCCACCAGGGATGTCAAAACAGCATTAGCTATTATTTTTGTCTTATATTTTTATTAAAAATATATAGAATAACCTATATTTCTTTATAATCTTATTTCCAAAACAAAGACATCAGTAACTAAAAGTATTCACTGGGCAATACACATCCCCGCTTATCATCGATTTCCTTCTCAAATGCCCGCGCATTCGCGATGCAATCACTGAAATACTGATACATATTTTCATAAAGATGTACACGATAATCATGCAATATGTATCTGATCCACGTATTGATGGTATCTATAAATAATTCCTTGCCCCGTCAACGCAATTAACACTTTATCGACCGGTAGCCTATTTATCGGCTTTTCGATTCCTAACGCTCATCGACCGGTAGCCTATTTATCGGCTT
>JASANN010000352.1:2187013-2206841 GCA_031762395.1 Calameuta pygmaea | reverse complement strand
TACTGGGAGTAAATTCGGGCGCGACTAAGCCGGTACTTACTGAGTGGCAGCCTCAACCACGACCGGTCGATAAAGTGTTAAAAAATGATTCACTTTATAACGCGGACACACCACATACTTTATACCACATTATCAGTCGTATCTAAGTATATGACAAAATCTTTTTCGTGAAATCAGAGATACGTTAAGCTAATTGTAAGTTTGCACTTAGATAGCGTTTTTTTATTTCCGCCATATCATAACCACCTAAGATCTATTATTGGAATGAATCATACGACTATTCGTTACTATTCACTTTTTCGAAAACGTTCTATCCATTCTTAATGAACAATACGTATCAGTGGCATGTATATGCCTTAGCAAAACATAGGAATAGTCTTCCCAGGAAACAATAGACGATATCGCCTGCGCAACATTGAAAAACATTCCAACGATCCATTGGCATAATATTGAGCTCAGTGTATCCGCCTTACCCTTTCCGAAGACGCCGACTTCCCGTTCGCTAATGCACTTAATATCATCAGTCACATATTTAGCGTTCATTATCTGATTCTCAATCTCGACCGTGCCTAATCGATTTTTAATTGTACTCGACACGTTCATACTTTTAAATCCACTGTCTCTTACATCCACCTGAGAGTTGGATGAAACCAGTTTCAAAACAATAGACTCAAATCTTTTTATTACATTGGTATTGCAGACACGTGAGATTTACTTGATCAACTGCAAAGTGTTTTTAAGTAACCAAATGCCATATCCATGATACTTTTTATTTGACATTCAAAAGTTTTCTCTCAGGCGTCCCATCGATCTGCCCAAGAAGTTTATGTTCTGGAACCTTCTCAAATGTTAGAGCGCCATTCCCTAAGGGTATGAAATTTAACGCTTGCTAGAAATCCTTAGTTGAACTGAACCTGGAACTTGTATACTTGTGCCTTCTTTTTACGAGCGTCCCACGCTTTCGAACCCTCGTTTTCATGTAAATCCTCCAAGTCCGCGTTCGTCCTTGCAGCCAGGATAGCGGTCCAAGGCACCATGCGACTACTAAACGAGATGAAAATGAGAATGGAATTATTAAGCCTCTGCGGTGGGCGTTTTATAGCGGATTCACTTGCATGTTAAAATATAGCAGTCTGCAAGATAAGACATTTCCACCTGTGACCAGACGCACCGGGGTCTTTGACCTGGCTGACTCATCTGCAAGCCACCCTCACTCAGTGACTCTTCGTTTCCATCTGGACATGTGAAACATTCTGCAGATTCCATTGGCGCATTCCTTATTGGCAGATACATGATTTTTATGCTGTAAAAATATCTGAATCAAGTGTATGTTCTGTATTTGAAATGTGCGTTAAAGGCAATAGAGGATTTTTCTGTTTTACCATCTGGACACGTTTATGACGGATGCAGCCCAGAAATAAGCAAACCTTTGATTATAATCATCTTTGCGAACCTTCGGAATTCTCGTCACGTAACAAAGGCTGCTCAGCAATGGCACATAACTATTTTCGGCTGCGAAACGACGCAGTGTAATATGTGCCCTTGCATTATAGATGTCCTAAGAGAACTCACGACTAGTTGATAAAGCCATGTTAAATGTTTCTATATAACTTCTCTTGTCTTGTTAGGCATATGGATGAATTCATGGTGGCTACGTATAAGAAATGAAAATAAGTGAAATGAAATAACAGTCTGTTAATTATATACTTTGATTTGCCATATAAGGGCTCTATGTGAACCTGGCACCCGACTTAAAAATACTTTAATTTTCAAAACGCGATTCGATTTTACCCCGTTTGGTACCGCTTTGTACCGCTTTGATTTTCGTTTGTACCTCAAGGTACCTGGCACCCGACTTTGAGTAAATTAAATTCTGTTTGCAGGGATGTATTTAAAACCGTCTGTACCCGTCTTTACCACTCTTCATTGCGTTTGTACCTCAAGGGGTACGAACATACAGGATGATATTGAAAATTTGCTGAGCGTCAGATGCAGATTAATGACGATAAGAGTCAAAAATAAAATTCCCGTAGGCGTGATAAAATTAATTGCCAAAGTTTGAAGTAGCCGTGAAGTTTCTGGCGTAGGCGTACCTGATGAGTTTGAAATTCAGGAAAAAAAAAATAAACGAGAATTTATTTTGCTGTTTGAATGTAAGGTGAAAGCTTTAGTTTTGGAATCCTGGTGGATTTCGCGACGAGTCGAAAGTTCTTAATGAAATTAACGACGGGTGTCGTTAAAATAAAAGTAATAAATTAGAGACAACTTTTAAAGAAAAAATTCTTAACTTTTTACCCCATACAGAATAGGTTATCAACTTTTGTAATCTCGAGTGATTTCCAGCCTCTGTAAATTCGAAAAGCTTCGGTGCCAGTTCGTTCGGTTTTCGTGAGTTGTCTTAATTCTCCTTCGTTCGCCCTGAGCGTATATGACGTCATGATCCAATTTTATTATATCACCTATTCGTAAGCATTCAAATAACAAATTAGTCCAAGAAAAATATCTCTAACGATAGTAGAAGTGATTTTAAGTAGCGTTTTATCCGAGCCATCCGGTAATGTTTCGGTAAGAATACGTTTGTTGCAGAAAAGAAAACAGGAAAGTGATAGTTGTACCAGCGAGAGAAGAAAGGGACGAAACTCTTTTTATTTTTTACCAAGAAGTGTCTCACTTTAAACACTCGTTATAGAGACGCTAGTAAGAATCTCTTTTCTTTTAAGCCGGCCTCTTTTTACGCGTTACGAAAATATACGTGGGCCCTGCAACGCTCTAACGTAGACGCAACTATAATTAGATGTAGTTCTCTTTACGACTTTTGAAATCCGCGCGGAATCATCAAAGCCCAATAATGACGTACCTTTTGTCTCCCTCTTAGCGAGCATTATCATTATTGTATTACCAAGAGGGCGGGTCTAATAGTTTTTTACTCTTTTTATGTGGTCACATAGGGTCTCTGAACCCTGATATGTATTTTCCAAGAAGAGTCAAGCCAACCTCTACATCTTTCTTTGTCGCATTCACATGCACAGCGTGCACTCTCTCTTTGCCAATTATTTCGTCACTCTCTCGCTCTGTACGAGAAAAATTTATTTGCAGCCTGAAAATAAAAACATAACCTGTATACGACTAAAAACAAAAGCCGTGGCCACTTTACCTGGCACGAGACAAACGCATTTGCTCATATTTCTCAGCACGTACAGTCACGTCTATTAGAGACGATAAACAGACATCTGTCAAAAATTGGATGAAGTAAAAAAAAGTACAGTAAGCCATAGAAATTTGTACCAGTATTCGTATTTGTCGAAGATGTCAAAGAACAAAAAAATGTCTGCATAACGCCGGTAGAGGTTAGTGATATGAATTTAAATGAATTTTGGCCGTTGCAACTGTAAATACATTCGTGCATGGCCATAGTCACGGTAAAAACTTTTAAACTCACACGCTTCGTATAGTGCACGTACTTTTTCCTTAGGTAAATTATTAATAGAAAACTGGAGAAAGGACTTTTACTTTTGTACTCCTTTTATTTGTCACTTTTACATCAGCTTGCGTAATCCACATCCAACACTTTCTGTAAATCAATTGGCCAATCTCTTAATGAGAGTCGTTGTGCTACATCCTGGATTCTTTCTTATTGTGAAAACTTGTTAAGAGGAGTCTCAGTTGCGAGATATATTAGGTCACTTAGGTTCGTGTCTGCTTTGGACATAGTCCAATACATCATTATTTCTTTGAGGACTGTTCAGGCCTCGAGACCTCCCAGACTGCCTGGCGACTGACTCTCGTCGCTTTACGGTTTGTAGGCTCACTTCGTGACACTCCTAACCTCAAACTTTGTTTTTTTTATAAAGGAATGCATGGTTCCTTCGAGTTTATACGTAGAATTGACTTGCCGCCCGACCCGTTTGAAAATATTTAAATTTGACTGTCAGCACCGGTTTTTCATCAGCGTGGAAAAGCCACAGGGAAAGTACGGCTGCAGATTATACGAAACATCTAACAGGTTTAGCACGGTATGTCTTATTTACGTATCCACATCAGCTGACTGGTAGTAACACTTCGAATAAATATATATAAGGCTATTCGAGGTTTACACACTCAAGCGTTGGACAGGTGACAGGAATCGTGATGTAACCCACTGTCAAATAGGCATCAATGACAGTTAGGTCATGGACGTAATTTGCTATTCGACTTAGACTTGAGAGACTTGAGAGACAGTCTTGACTTTTAATTAACTCTGTTGAAATATATTATTTTCTTTTTCGAGTGTTCGGATTAAAATTATACATTAGTATAGTATTTCGTGGTATAACAAATTTCCGTTTACGTTACCAGGAATATGGATGCAGACACTCTCAGCTCAGGAGGCCTGTGACGGAAATATGGGATGTACGAGCTGAGAAAGAGATCAGTTCAGTCGTTTAGTAAGAATTTACGGATTTTTCTATCGTTCGTTCTTAGAAGTGTATATTGGCGGATTGCCATCAGTTGACATTTTGTCGGTAAATTCTAACTGCCCACGTAGCGACATCTTGGAACTTGGAAGACTCGAGATAGAGATTAGTTCGTGTTTATGTCACTTTGTAGACTACAGCGCCACCGTAGGCGCATCATGGAATAACACTATGAGAGAGATTTGAATTCCGTCCTTGATAGTTACGAAGATTTTCCTTGATCGTTAAGTTGGAAAACATTTTCGAGGACTCGAGCACATATTTTTTTTGGTGATTGATAACAACATTGAAATTAATAGACTTTTTATTCGGAAATAATAATGTTATCACTATATTCTTATACTATCATATCCCGTTTCTTGTCTCTGACCCCCATTATACACTGTAAACATGATAAACTAGTTGCGTCAATGGAAGGTTATCCTTTATTGGTTTACGTTTAATAAAATGGAACAATAAAAATAATTCTTAATCCTTATACATTTACTCAGGTCAAGATCGTAGATTCTTACGTTTCACGGGTGGTTGACATTATGACTATGAAAAAATAACAAGTCGAAATATCGATAAATTATCATGGATACGGGAATTAAAATAGAAAAAAAAAATAAAATAAAATGGCAATCTAGGTCGTAATTAAAATATTCATCAGCGATCGACTACGAGTTAAAATAATACGTCGTAATGAGAACTAAGCAAATTGAGTATCGGTAAAAAAAAACTTTTTTTCAGACATCAAGATAACAATAATTTCTTAACAAAATGTTATCAGTACATTAAAGTTTGATCCATTTACAATTTTTGTTTATCTTTTTATTCGTAAACCCACAATCCTGACTCATTCGATATGTCTCTCCTTTTCTATCACACTATCGCACGTGTACCAAAGTGTAAATTTACAGGACACTTTAGAACTTCATAAAACAAAACTTCGCATTTTTATCAGCCGTCTCTCAGTTTGCATAATGATTGCACGAGAGGGTCGACGTAGTCAAGTCGATTAGGCGCCGTAGTAAATTTATTCGATATCAAGCAGCAGGAATTTATTAGGGACGGCTGCGTCGACGGGAGTCTGAACAATAATTACATCTAATGTCATACGCAGCTCCTAGAAATTCCATGCGTCAAGATAAAAAATTTCCATCGTCAGGCGAAACTCGGAGCGATCATAACCTAACAATAAATAACAATTATTCCTTCCCTAAAAATATCCCACCCGTGCAATAAGTCATCCAGTCAAATCGAGCCTCCAAATTTCCATAAACTTCCGACTGTGCTCTATGCTAATTTCTCTTCCTAACGAAACACGACAGGAGGTCTCGGTGACGCTTATATGACAGGATTAACATATAACGACCTCAGCCTTCAATTCTGTCGCAGCACATGGAAACTAAGACCTCGTTCACACGGTCGCATTGCCGTATCAAGATATCAGAATCCTTAAAAAGTTTCTACGCCATAAAAAGGGGTGCCGAGATCGCGTAAAGAAGAAAAGTTAACAAAGAAAATATTGTATACAATTATCGAATTACAACGTATAAAAATCCCTTACAACCCACTACGCTTCCCGGCTACGCGGAAGCGTCTGCGAAGGAAGTCAAAGTTAATTATTACATAAGGGCGTCAATTAATAATTTCTCTTTACAGTCCCGTGACCTTCCACGGCACGTGTTTTCTCCCGGGCAAAACGGTATAACAAAAAAAAAGAGACATTCCAGCGAGGCCACGCTACCCTAATAATTCCTATCGTGACGTAAAGTCGTCACGTTACCAATCCAACGTGCGTATAGGTTTTAATTCACGGCACGTGTACTTCTGATTAATCGGACTTGGGTTCATTCATTATTAATGATCCCTTTTGGGCCGCTTTCGAGAACTTTCGAGGACCCTCGTCAAGGCACAGTAGGCACGTGCATACTGGTTCGCAACGTGTAACATGGTACAGTTTAATCTTCAAGACAAACGTACGTAGTTACGCTGCAGTTGAAGATTCGCAGCTATTCTCAAGAACATGGAAATTCTCCTTTACGTCAGATATGAATTTTCTATTAGGTCACTTGCCAAGATCGAGTCAGAAGAATTATTTAAGGACTGATTTGGAGCATGTTGCCAATCCGTGTTACGCAACCGCAATATATATATATATATACACACAGTATGTAAATAATTTAATACGGCAAATTCTAATTATACAATGCAAACCTGTTCAGTGACAATGAAATTTCATAAACTTTCCTACCTATCGAAGTGATAGTGTTTTACTTGTACGTTTCTTTAGGTGGTTCATATATATTGCTAGAGCACGTGCTACCCAGTATGAGTCATGCTCGAAGTTTCGTCTGCTTTTACAAGCGTTGAGTTCAGTAAAAGCAAAAACCTGAACTCCTCAGAGGCGTCTCGTTATTGCGCGGATCTTCGTCATAAAGGTGTGTATGAGTCACGGTGAAGTCCTTTCTGAATTCTTGGCAAACTCGAGAATCTCATGATCGGAAATCAAATACGACTTGTCTAAGAAAGAAAAAAAAAAAAAAAAAAATACGAGTATGGCAGATCCGTAATCTGTTATTCAGACGGGTCAAGTGAACTTTTCCTGGTTGATAATGATTTTTGCAACTGTTGACCAGTGGCCTACGTGATGTAGATGAGAAACCACCGAACAAAATTTATTTTTGATTTACATGCGCGCGAGCGTTCTCACGTAAATTTTGTAAATCGAGAGCGTATAAATAGCCGTATGTATAGCAGCCACGTGTATCGAACGCATATTCATAAGAATTCTGTATAGTGATCAGTATGGTGTGACTTGTCACAGGTCACTGTCGGGACACGCAATGTAAGCCAAAATCACAATTGGTCATTTGTATTCGTCATCGACTAAAATTCTTAAGTCACCTTTGAAATCAATTACTGCATATCAGTTCATCGCAATCTAATCGATACTGCTTTCCTAGTTATTATTTTTTTGTAAACGATTTCTAGCTCTCTTCCAGTATATATATATATATATATATTTCTATTGAGAAATTCACGGGTGCACGCGCTCGTCATAAAACTGCACGTGCACCAGAAATGACGCAATTGCGGAATTGCCTTAGCGACACTCGGCAGGCGCACAATAATCTCGTTCCAGTACCATGGCTCTGACTAATTTCGCATTTCCAGTAGCGTCACGATGGTTAAAAAACAAGGACCTTCCGAGAAGCGATTGATAAGGTTGTTAAAAATTTCTTGTAAATTCTTATATATGTATATACATATATTTACATATAACTTTCATAAATTTTATCATTTCACGTCATATGGTTTGTTTTTTTCTGTGTATAGACACGTCCCTGCGCAAATTCGTCCAATATGTATAACTAAGTCTGGTTTACGTAGCTTCCGGAAAGTTAAGCCACCTCACGACCGTGCCTCTTTGTGTATACCGTTAGTCTACGATGATATAAGGTGAAAAGAAAAAGGATCCATACCAGCAAGAAATTCAAACAATGGAAATACAAATGAGTTTTACTCTCATCATGATCATCACGTCGTGTCGTTCCACGACGCTAGCACGTGGTTGAAATTGTTATTCCAGTCTGATCTAAGATACCATATAACAACGAAAGGACAGTCATATTTCGTGCAGGTTAAACACCCGTGCCTTTATCACTGGGACACGTGAAATTACTTGTGTCAACGTCTGAGACAGATTATAATTGACTATACATATAATAACTGTTCGAACCATTAGTTTTTGTTGATGTAATTAAAATTTTAGTTAATTGTATTATTCGACCGTAGCTTGTACAGGAGTGAGACTAGAATGTCGTTTGAAGTATTTTACGTATCAGCGACAGGAAAAATTCCATTATCGAGAGACTCGCTCGTCTGTCTGCAAAGGAACCACGAACAAGCGTGGTTGATTAATGTCCGACCGTGTTAAAATAAGCATGCCGTTAAACGGACTCAAGGGAATAGACGAGTATCTATAGGACGGGGCCGTTTTGAAACGCGGCACGTCCCTGGCACGGATACATTTTCAGCACTGTGCTCTCTTATGGACGTTACTAGTATAGAGTATGGAGCATTTCTTTAAGAGATTCTGAATAACAATGATGGGAATGATGATCAAGCATCAAGTTAAAAATTTAATCGCTACGATAAAGTGATACAAGACACTTGTTAAGGATTTCTCGTGGAATTCTAGTACAATTGATTTTTAAAATATTAAAGAGGTCGGAGACATACGTGAGAAAGAATGAACATCAAAGAGCAGACGGACAATGAGAAATAATCAGGGAAATTGAATTTGCTTATTTTTCAAGGCTTTTAGCTTCCCTGGTCGAACTGCCGTCAATAACGGCGCTATCAATCCTCTGGTAAATATTTGTGCGAGATGCGCTGATTGCGCGTCTACTGTCACCCGCTGATCTCGATCTTGCTTTATTTTTAAAACAATATTTTATCAGGATCATACATAAGATCCGTGATAGACTATTTTATTCGTTTACTGTGTTATCTTGTATGATATGACTATTGTTTCTTTTTTTAGAAGCGACAATCATTCATACTGCTAATCATCAGATGATAATATTCGCTGGGTTCGTGCCTATGGGTTGGCAAAAAATTTTATAACAATTTTCATTTTCTTTTTACGATAGGTTATCCACGTATGTATATATGGATATAGATGTATTTATGTGTACGCGGTGCAGTGCTGTTATTAATATATGAAGCGATATGATCAATAAGATACTATTTTTTTATCGATCCTCAGACCAGTCTGCAGGCATTTTGAAATTGATACTGCAGCCCACTAACCGCCGATTGTGGAGCCGCCTGTATATCTTACGCTTTTGAGCACTAAGACGTACCACAGAAATTCTTTATTTTGTGGTCTTACATACAAGGAGTGCATTCCTATCTGTGATATCTAGGGAAGGATTGGGACTTTCTTGTTCTTTGATCTTGCACGATTTTTATCACTTTTTTACATGTTTTTGTGTGGCTGTTAGGTCTACATTTATTACGTTTCCTTTCCCAGCTGTTATTAATTCAGGCTTTTCGGAAATCCTGATGACTTTTTTTCGGGATAAGCGATTTAAAGTGTTATTGGCTTACAGGATTGAGCATAAATATTTACGCGTACGAAATAGAAGGTAGAGCGAAGCATCGCACGATAATATTAAATTAAGTTAAGTCATGCTAAGTTAGTTTTGACTTCGTTATCACACACTAAAATGTAAGAGGTACGAGTCTGATCCAGCTGGTTTTCAGTGACTCTAAAGAAATGATACATCGCACTAGAGTAGTCACTCTACCGTGAAGCAAATTAATTCGAATTACTTCTTTCGTTGCGAGGAAGATTTCCAAGAACATTTACGTCAGAGTTATTCGATTACGTTTCTTAACGGCATAGAATGTCGACTACTTATTTTCTACGGTTAATTAATCAATTACGGAAATGCGAAACGTCACAGCAGCAATTTCTCGTGTTACGCTTCTTTATTCGATTTAAATTACTCCTCAATTTATTTTCAAAAAATGGATACCCTAGAATTCATTCCAAATCAAGAAAGCAAAATTCTATGTCACGATGTTTGGCTCAGTGGGTAGCGTGTTCGACTCGTAGATCAGCCTTCGTGATCCCAAAGGTCGCTGGTTCGAATCCCGCTAGAGTTCTCGATCTTTGTTACATTAAGTATTAGCAACCTCTTTGATTTTCGAATCTTGTAAAATGAATCAAAAATAGTCCTAGTGTTACCTGTGGGCTCGCCCACGTGGCTCTCGGGTGTCAAGATGGACTTATATCATAGCCAAACCTCCAAAGCCAATATGCCAAACCTGTTTATCAATGGTTGGGATATTGGATAGGTTGGCAACAACCTTTTTTTTCTCTCTCTCTCTTATTTCATCTTTCAAGTATCTCCAAAAGAACGACTTGTATCAATCCGTTGACTGCTGGTGCGTGCAATCAACGATCACTTTAGGAACGTCATGGCTCTTGAAGTTTTATTGGTAACACTGGGTGGCCGTTCCGACGCTATTGCACTCACCTCTCTTTAGCCTCGTTCCAGAAATAGTCGATAGAACTGAAACCTAGATTGGAAAGGGAGGAAGCGCAGACGAAGATCTTGCGTTGGCATCTCTTATATCTCTGTATACATATATATATATATATATATATATATATGCGAACACCGGACAAAATTCTTTGACTATATATGTATATGTCATATTTGTACAATATAATATAAAACATAATAGCAATTCTACTATAGTTTTGCATTATAGCATAGAACAGATATATGTCTATATACACATAGTAATTTGCAGTAATAACAGTATCACGATATGTTTACAGTATAGTACTTAGAAAATTTAAACACCTACTGACTTAAGTAACCCATTCAAACGAATGACACTGCTAATTATTTAATCATTTTTTCTGTTAATCTTAATATTACCGATATCGTTAACAATAACTACGTGTGGTTCTTACGCATGTTGTTTAAAGAAATATAAAGAACACTAATCATACGTAGAGTATCTGGTACATGTGTCACGGGTACAAGCGAAAAGCATAGATTCGAACCGCGTGACAATCTACATGGCTGTTTCATACAGTTTCTCTGGATGTAAGCTAATACTCTACATGGCGGTGTACTTGTATGAACGAGTACCAAGACGGTAACTTAATATTATGTACGAAAGTATCAGACGCGATGACGTCATTCGGACCATCCAGGTACCTGGAGTGAAAGTACGTAACCATAGCAAAAGCAATGAAACCAATACTAGTAACCAGGACTATATGATTTCTATGTGCAGAGTTTAACATGCCGTGCATCGTGTGTCAACGATTAAAATGCAAGGGACTCTTTTATATTGAGTGACATAAGGAGATGGCCCCTGGTCTACACATTTTATTTCGTCATCAACCTTAGTTTCTTATCATTTCTACATATTTCCGATATCATCATCAGGTCTTATCCTAGTACGATAATCTGATGGTTTTATCTGATTAAAAACGAATGTCGCTCTTGAAATGATAAAATTTCTTACCTGAAACTGGTTACGTGATATCGCGTGACCGAAGGACATCTTGGAATCTTCCTTGCGGGATGAAATTTTAACTTATCCGTGCACCGCGCCAATGGCGGCAGTTTCCATCTCTAACAATCTGTGTGTATAATAATCTGTAAAATTGTCATGTTGGCAGACCTGCAATGACACGTATTCGTTAAGCTTTAATCGGCGAGTTGCTGTGACGATTCTCGGAACGATTCTCGTATTATTATCCTAGTTAAGCATCGGCCGAGTTAACAGTCAGGAGTTTTCGTTCAGGCAGCAGCACGTGATTGGAGTTAATTCAATTTAAATTTAATAAGTATGACTCATTACGGAAATCATTAGAATGAGATGCTCCTTATATTAACTGTGAATCTAAATATTCCGGTAGCGCAACAATTTTTTGTCAATAACAAATTTCGTTAATTACTCTTTACCTAAGAATTGCTCTAACCTTACCATCGACTAAAATTTTCAAAAAAAAATTGCCCACTTTTACACTTCTCAATTAACATGACGCAACCATCGTACAATAGCTCGACCAATGACAGGCGTACGCAGCCTCATGGATTTAATAGATGGTCCCTTACTCGTCACCGGTTAGATATTTTTAACGAACTCACCAGTACCCTTCCCAGTCTTACAGCTGATCCGTGTTACACTTGCTCAAATACAGCAATAGCCGCCATTACATGTCCAAGCGTAATACTTGAACTACGCGTAAAAGGCAATGCTCTCCAGGGGTAGTATAACAGGTTAGTAGATAGAGGACGGCACGGCAAAGAAACGATTCCAAAGGCTTTTTAACCTTATTCAAACTCGTATATTACAGAGATACATATTGGCGCAGTCAACGCAGGCGTCTCGCCGTGGCGCCAGCTTCTACTATATGCATACACTTTATGTTGTACGTACCGTCACTATCTCGTTTTAAAGTACGCGAAAGCCCATTTGTACAACACCCACATAGTGACTATTATTTCTCGGTTATCGTTCTCATTGCCAGATATCATATAGCCTATACGCATATACTCCCAGCCCGTGCACATTTGCTTCAGGCTAGCCAACTGAATAGGTACATCAAATTTGATAAGGGACGCGAAACGAAGAGAAATCTACAACGCTTTTCGTTATGATTACACAGTACTGTTGTTACATCGAAAACCCCCCCTGATCTGTTGTCGAAAAACATTACGGACCAAACGTAAGCAGCTATTTAGACGTACGCTTGAACAATGAGTCTGATATGCGAAGTAAGCATGATCATGGTATAGGAAAGTACTCATGCCGAACGAGTAACTGTCCTCATATCCTTCCTATTGAAAAATATTCCATTTTTTTTTCCACTTTTTTGTTTCCTTGACCGTGACCCAAATTTTTGTTTCCATCAAAGTCACGACTGTCGTCCACCAGGAGCGTAGATAATTTGAACTGGAGACGGTCCACATCCACTGATATAAAAAAAAAAACTTCATCTTGTCGGATGTTGAAGATGTCATTAATCCTCATTTGCGAATCACTACACTCGTTGAGACTCTTTATGAAGTACTTTAACCATTTTGTTGACACGGCTGTGTTGCGTGTTAAAATTTACCATGTAGCGTCTATAATATATGCATATACAGACACGTAGATGGTATCGTCTTCGTTTCACTCGTTGAGTTTAAAAAGTGAATATATTATTACAGGATATATACATAAGAGCTTAACACGTTTTCGCATATACTGACAGTGCAGGAGCCAGCACACAGTATAATATACGATTTAGCAAAATATTCATATTTATTATTCGAGTAACGAGCAGCTGCCCGTAATGAAGGTTGTAATGGAAGACCTAACCTACGTTGATAACGTAAATTAGTACATTTTTCTCAGGTACATGAACTGCCCTTTGGGCCAGTTAAAGATAATTTAAACGGTTTAGCACGATCAACTGCAGCGACCTTCGTGCATTGCAGAACTCATGAGGACTGTGTTCACTGTGCGGCCCCTTTCAACGCGCTTTCTAATCGCGAACCGTAATCTATTCTGGCACGAGAGTCGCTCCCCATAGTACTTGTTTCCGACGGTAGGTGTGTATTCTAACCTTTTGCCGAGTTATTAGTCCAACGTGCATTATAAGCCGGTTGCGGTTGTATATTAAAATCTCGAGCAATGAGCTATAATGGATTACATTGTTATACGTATAACGGGTGTGCACGAAAGTCCTCGACGAAACGGAGGCCGATATCTGTATACCGGAAGCGAAACTTTAATTAGGTCCTGATAAAGTTGGGCAACGCGCGGAAGTAAAATTGCTAATTTTTTCCGTAAAAGAGTAATTGTGAGAAGAGATTAAAAATCTATTAAAAAAAAACCTTCAATTATACGTTAGGCAACATATTTTATTATAGGTTCAGTCGCTTAGTTAGGATTGGTAAATATTTACTTTAAACGAAAGAAAATATATGTTTTACTTGCAACGTTCGATGCCTGCGGCTTTGTTTCTATGTAATTACCGATTATCTGTCGCAACAGCGAAATGACAATGTGTCGATATACCGTCGCGTTACGTTTCACAAAGAGACTGACAAGGCGAATTTGCATGAGAGACAAAATGCAAAAACAACAGTTGAGCATTCATTATTTATCAGCTCTTAGTCACGTTTCGAATCTGTTCAGTTGATTTGCATATGTTTAGTAACGTCGCGCGATTCCTGTCTGCTCGCACGATTCCATATATCATAAATTTTTCATTCAATGCCTGTTTGCGCATGCATGCACACCTTATAACGGGTGTTCCATAGTGGCTTTGGAAAATCATCATTGATACTGTGCATCAAGCGATCATACTCCTGTTATATGATTGCACGTAACGACGAGAACAAAGATCACTTGCTTATCACGTGATACCATGGACCCAGCAAATATAACGATAAGATATGAATTTCACAAAAAGAAAATTCACTCGACTGCAGACCCGTTCGAAGGTACAAAATAGTTATGACTAAAATTGACACAAACTGTTATTTCGATATCCACATGTCGATCTTATACATGAATCGATTATATCGTACCTCGATATTTAACTATCATCAAAGTCTATCGAAGGGAAAGTCTTTGACGTATTTCACAATAAAAGATCGAGAATTCCATAAAGCCTCGAATAAACTGGCCTTGGCTCTGACCACGAGGGAGGCCGCGCAAAGTAAATTGTCGTCGACCGACCACGCAATGGCAATGTGACTTCAGCGTTGGAAACGTCAGAATTGGCATAGAGCAAACTGGATCTAGGATTAGATCTGGATGACACCGGTTATACGTAGCTCTATGCTCAGGAGTCAAGAATCAAGTGAGTTAATCTCTCGCAGGGAGGTAGGAAGATTTTCTTGCGTCAATTACGTTGTCATCGACGAGAATACACGTACTCGTGTATATATATATATATATTAAAATAGAGCAGCAATCGTATTTACGAGAAAGGTAGAGCAATGGATGAAAGAAGACAAAAGTCCGGTGCAAATAATAAGCACAGACACTAGATCTGCCACCTAGGTCTGATACGTTATCACTGAACCACGTGCTCTTTGTCTTCTTCTTACATCAGCGTTACACTGGCAGAAGGTTAATATACTGTGGGTACAATATAATATATACCTATCTACTATTTCATAATCTTTCGTTCTTGGAAAGAGATTCTTGAGACACTCGAGAAAAGATTTTAATCGGAGATTTATCTTCGACACGCATTGTATTTAGTTATCGATAGGCAAAAATTAATCTGAGAACGTGACATTCGTGTGGTCATGCAGAAATCTCTAACCCAGGATATTGGAGTATCGATATCGTTCTCGAGTACGTGCGGAACGTTGATAAAATTTATATTATTGCTTGTTTGCTGTGTCTTGGTATTATTCCATTTTAGGATAGACGGGGTAGTGGGGATAGATAAGGTTAAGAAACTGGGTATCGTACATTGATATGATCGCCGGAGATTTAACGATGATGGATTTACTACTTCCTGTATATTCTTGTCACGAGTATTTTATCGTGATGGAAACTTTGCGAAGTAACCCTCGGTGATTGGTAAGTCGGCCTATCGTAGACGATGTTGTTTTCTGGTAGGTTTGCTCGGGTAACTTTCCGTGCAGTTTAGAAATATAAGTGCCGAAAGGTACGGACAAAGAAGTACTGGATTACGGTGAAGAAAAATTTGATTGTACGAATTCTTAAGAAAATCTTTAGATTTATCGATACCCAATACTTTCTACGGTTACTAAAGTCTTTTAACGGATTACATAATCAACGGCTATTTTGACTAACCGGTTACGACTCACGTAGTGTCCGTTTGAAATGCCGAAATTTTTCTTGACGCTTGTTATCTCGTAACCGGTTCTTCCGCTTTCGCATGCGATATACGTGTGCAAAAAAGTTAAGCTTATATAGGAGTTTTCAAAAGAAATAAAACATCAAAGGTTTATAATTATAACTTTGTACTCCTAAAAACTGCATATCGTTGCTTCGATTTTATCATTATATTTTTTAGTGATAAGATTTTTTTTTTAAGTGTACGATGAATGAAGTTACGAAGATTCGTTATGCAATTACAGTGGGCATGATTGGCGCGATTTAGTTATTTGTCACGAAATTAATTACGATGGGATTTTATCGTCGATCTCGCGATCGAATCGATAAGCTCTAATCAGTGGTATTATGATATTAGTATCGGATATATTTTTTTACAACCCCGAGATACTCGCCCTGGCAAACGTTATCTCTGTTAGGATAATCGTAAGTATTATAATCATGAACGTTATCAGACTGTATTTAATACTGCTGATTCAACAAAAAAAAAACGGGTAGCCTTATCTCATGTATATTCGACATTTGGTATTTCCGTTTTTTTTTGTACCAACAGAAACGAAAGAGTTACGTATCATGAAATGTATTAATATCAGGTATTATTTATCGAATAAAAATACACGATTGTTCCGTTCTAGAATTTGTCCTGAGTAGAGAATAATTTTTTTTCATTCTTTTCGAGGAAAATTTGAGGAAGCGGAAAACAAGTGCCCTTCGTCACCTCATAGACATTCTTTCCTTAGATTAGGTGTCAGCCGACATATCCGGTTACGTCCTATACGCACATGGTGGTAAGGATAAGTTGAACAGAAATAAATGTTTCGTCTTAGAAATTTAACTGTTTTACGTAGCGACAGTGCATTGTGGATCCACCCAAAAATATTACATCGCTTATACTCATAATCGCGGCACAAATAGTACGCATAATGCCGATGCTTGGCGTCTGACAGAAAGGGCTGATCGAGAGGGTGGCTTGCGCTGAAATTAATTGGGAAGACAACTAGCTACCCTTGCTAAAAGGGTAGCACAAAGCCAGGGACGTATTGGTTGGTTGCCATAGCAACGAGAGGGGAGCATCTTGAATATACAGGAGAACAGTGGAGGAAGAGAGTAAGTATAGAGGGTAGACTACTTCAATATGCAAATCGCACAGGCATCCCCTGCGATTTGGATATATTCAAGATATTAGAGTGAACGTCATCTCCCACGGGGTGTAACAGACGTACGCAACTTAGCAAGAATATTCTCTTTCGTGCCTAAGAAAAATAAAGAAAGGGAAGAAAGAGCCTCGAATAAGATTCGAAATCCACCCCTATGATCTGTAATAAAAAAAATCAACGAGGGTCCAAGTGGCGTGATGATACCGAGCGTAGGTGCTTGATATTCTTTTTATAGAACACTTCCGTGACGAAGTACAGATAGCTGCGCGCGCATAAGGAATTTCCAATAAGCGAACTTCCATCCAATTAAATTAGCTAAACTTTGAAATTCATGATTTGCCAATATTGTTCTAACGTGTTCCGGTGTTGCATTTCATGAATGCAAAGTGGAGTACTTGTCCCGTGTATTATCATATCAGTACTGCCTTGATCATGTTATGTACATTTATGGATGGGGTCCTATCACTGAGAAGTGACCCTGACGATGCCAATCGATCGAATTGACCTATCGATAACGTATCTGGGCACACGGTCTATCTCATTCCAGATCGCACTGTTGCTCTTCTATTACGTTCTCATTTCAATATTGAATAATGGCCAGCAGCAACGAGCTTCCGTTCTCGATAATAGCTGCTGACCAATTAAAAGCCACGTGGTATGATTAACAGTGACGTCAAACGTGCATTCAGCCATTATGTATTCCGCATATTAGTCAGACGTACCAACGCAAGCAGTTGGGAAAGACCTAGCGGATCTCTCGAATCAGTAAGAACTCGCATGGTAACTCTAATTATTACAAGACGAAAGAATACCGGAAGAGCCAATTGCAAATTGATGACCAATTCAATGATAACCGTTTAATGATAACAATAAGACTTTTTCTTCTTATGAATGCACACGCTACATTGGCCATTGTTATACAATGTTATTCCTTAAGTATTCAGTGTCACACTACGGTGAACTTTGCCCTTTTGTTTATCAGGGCTATCATGCATTACGGGGCATAGGTCAGCTGCCTAGTAGTAGTTAATAGATTAAGTAGAAAATTTGTTTTTCTAGAGAAGACTGACGTAAGAGTACTACGGTTAGGACCATGCTCGTGTACTTTACTATTCGTGATGCATGATTAGAGGCTTATGACGTCAATCTCAATGGATAAGGTATGCATATACGTGATGTCATAAATGCGGAAGGGAAAACAATCCAAGAAATTCAGATAATGACGTAGATACAAAGTCGTACTAAGTATTGAACAACCATGAGTTCCCCTGTTATTTATTTTTAGGTTGGATATGGCTGGTATGACTAAACGAATTTTTTACTATTACACAATCCGATGATTGTAACCGAGGTTTGCTTGAGGTGAAAAAAAATTAGGCAGCATAAAAAAAAATAAAAATCAATCATGAATCATCGGAACTGTAAGGTCTTCTCAAGAGTGCTGTAACGCTTTCGACGTTATTTATAGACAATTGGACGGCGAATTCATAGTCAAAGAATTGCAAATAATTTCTACTCCGTTAAACGTTGTCAAGGACCGCAAGGAACGTAAGGGTATTCCTATCTATTTATGTGCTACTCTTTTTCAATTTTATTTTCTCTGATGACGTTTTTCCTAAATTTCTTCCTCCTTTCTTTTTATGACGACGTAAGCAAAACGTGCTCGAGCGTAGATCGTCCATTGTGCTGATGGTTGGCCTAATATGGTAATGATGGAAGCTACCTGAGAATTTAGGCTGTACGTATCCTATAGGTTTATTAGGCTCTGGTGTGAATATAGAGATACGATGAAATACCGGGTGTCTTAAAAAGAACAATATTACATAATAAAATCTTTCATTGTAATATTTAGCTCAGTGAATCCTGAGACCGTTGCAGCTAGGTTACTCGAGATTGTTCTCATTTCAACAGGAAACCGATCTCTCTCCGGAAAGGGGGTGCTGACGTATGGAAGAATTAAAGGAGCACACGCGTGGAACTACGCCATAATGGATTACATGGAAGATTTAATCTCTCGAGGCTTTCTCTCGTTTCCATTAAGTTTCCTTAATCGGTGCCGGTCGCTTCCTTGTTCTCGTTGCGTGAGAAAATCTTGAGTTGAGATCGGTTCAAGGTCAGGGCCGTAGAGCCACAGTTCCCCTGGAACGGCTAGTTGTACATGGGTAGTTAAAAATCATCTGTGTATAAAAATGTATAGAAATTATTCGTACAGTCTTTCCCGCAGAAGTTGCTTTCATTAAGACACGAAACAAATAAATGCCTGCAAAATTCATCATAGACGTATTGGAACGAGTTAAAATTTATTTAACTAATATTTCAAACATTCATTTTCCTCTGCTTCGTCCCGTCACCCCCCTCCCCCTCTCTCAATTTTCGTTACACGATGCAAACGGATCTACGTGTATTTCATTGATAAGCAGAGAATGACGTAGCAAAATAATCTAAATGTAGAAAAAATCTTACTCGCTGCCCGAGTGTCAAAGACAAACTTTTTAAAAAGTTAAAGTGTTGCTGCGAATAATTTGGCAGGAACGTTAAGAAAAAACAGCAGGCAATTTTAGTTAAAGCTTTCGATACCGATCTTGAGCAGATCGATGACTGCGCAGGGTACGAGAGAATATAAAGGAAAAAGGGAAGCGAAAAAAGATATAGGAAAGTAGCAAATAATGGTACGTGGTCTGGGGACTCGTCCTTGCAGCAGTTTACAACGTACTATGCGCCTCCACACAGGAAATGAGAAGGCCAATGAGAGAGAGAGAGAGAGAGAGAGAGAGAGAGAGAGAGAGAGAGAGAGAGAGAGAGAGAGAGAGAGAGAGAGAG
>JASANN010000352.1:2164249-2186913 GCA_031762395.1 Calameuta pygmaea | reverse complement strand
GAGAGAGAGAGAGAGAGAGAGAGAGAGAGAGAGAGAGAGAGAGAGAGAGAGAGAGAGAGAGGGAGAGAGAGAGAAATGTCGGAAATCGAAAAATTCAATTTAGATTTTTTTGTCTAAACGCCATCGTAAACCACATTGATCCGCCCACGTATCGATCATTCTACTAATGATCGCATACTAATTAATTTAATCATTATCATACGTCAAGGAGTCATCACCCTTCGTATAGAATAAATCAAAAGTCACTAAAAAAAGAACCAAGCAGATACGAACTATGGACAAGAATCTTTGCTTTTCTTCCAAGATAATAGAATGAGAAAATTCTAAAACGAGGTAAAAGAGTGACTGGCGTCAATGACTCTTTCTAGCAGCAACTTCTACAATACCGTATAGGTACCATACATCATGCATATATATTGTTGTTTGCCAGCTATGCTGTAACGATGATCTTGTTGTTACTTTCCAGACTTTGACCCGGTGTCATCCCAACGTAGTGTTCACGTGCTGGAAAACATAGTGCTGTAAGATTATCATACTGACGTGATCTCTGACGTGCGAGGTGATGGATCTGTGACGTGGATTTTTTTTATCTTCCTGCTTTACTTCTTTTCGTAAATCACTGTATCTATGGAGACGTCGAGATTAGACCGTCTGGCAGAATTGTCTCCTTTTTTTTAGTCTCAATGGCTTTTCTGGTTACTCTACATTGCTTATTTTATCGATATCGATCGATATCTTGGCTTGTCGAATTTACCTTGATATTCGTATTGATTAACAAATCTACTTGATATTAGGTCTTACGTTTATCGCTTGTCATAGGTCCAGATCGGGCCTGATACACTTCTTGTCACTTGACTCTTAAGCATACGAAAATACTATCAGATTCATCAGCCGATTAGAAACCACCTGGCGATTATCAATTTGTTAACTCGAGACATTTAAAACACCTTACTTTAGAAATATTATTTCACACGTCGATATCACTTTGTAATTAGTTTGACTATTTTTCATTAGCAAGATATATTTGGTTGGATTAAATTACATGATACTTTATTTCGTAATATATTTCATTGCGAGAATTTACTGTTCTATCGTTTTCGTGTATTTACAAAGATGGACGATCAAAATTCTCAGATGTGTCTCGAAGACTTTTAATATTTTTCAGGAATATATTGACACCCATGTATATTGATTTTAGTCTTAATCCGCTATGATTAAGTGATAAATTTCATATGTCTGTGAACCGGTAGAAATCATGCAAATTTTTTTTCTGCTCTAATCCGTCTAATTCGCACGAACGATAAAAATTCTTAACTATACTATCATTCTAAGAATCCAAACAATTGTATTTCTCTGCTTCAACCCATCTAATTCCCATTACGTATCGCTACATCAGTATTAAGTCACCTCACGAAGCAAGTCTTAATGCTGAGGCTAAACGTGAAATATAAATGAATAAATGGCAAACTGACGTGTCTAAATATAGAATTACTCGCTTCAACCGACTTAAATAAGGTTCAGTAACCTTCCCTCTGAATAACCTATGATTATCAATAATAACTACAGATAGATAAAATGATTGCAGGGATTCGGGTAAGGATTAAATAAATAAGAAATTTTCGTCGTCCACGTAATAAAATGTTACAGTCTAGAAACCCGTATACCTAACATACATACATATACCACACCATGAATTTTATTCAAGCTGAATCTCCTGGTTGAACGTTCCCCTAGGGGAAGAGGAGTCGTCTGCTACGTTGTGGAAGTAGTTATTTTTTTTTCAGTTACCAACCGAAAAGAATTGTCTGCAGGTACTACCTACCGGAGTCTGAATGTCTACTGAGTACGACCATGAGTTAGGGGAACCGTCCCAATAACAAACTAGACACAAAAGATGATCTTTCATTCCACAAGGAAGGATATCGTCCCCTGCAGATGCAAGAAAACCGTTGACGATTTTGCCACCGAGACTTCTCAGTGAACAAGACTTTTGCTGCAGCTGTAGAAGGAGAGGGAGACTTTCGTTCAATCCAGATAGCCACCCTATTTCTTTTGTGGTAAGGTACCCCCTCCTTTCGTCCTCTTTGCTATTTCACCTCAGTCTGTCCTACGTCTTTGTTTTCGTACGCCTCCCTTGTTCACCTTTTTGTTTTTCAAGTAAACTCGAGTAGCAGAAAAAAATATTGGCTTCGTCCCCGCAGCCCTGAATACGTCGCCTTGACATTTGTAAGAATGGAACGTCCAGTCAATAATTTTCTAGTCACCTGTAAATTCTTTGCACTGACGCGACTCACGATATTTCCTGTCGCAACGTACTTTTTCATCCATGCTTCATTTGATCCAATCGCCATTGCGATAAGACGGTGTCTCAACAGTGCGAAGCATTCGACGAGAAAAGCATTTCTCGTCGTGTAAATATTTACTGGCAGTCGTGCTGTGTAAATCGCTGGGGACGTAACGTAAAAGTGGTAGACGAGCCAATGTTATGTATTTATGCAGATTGCTATACCTGGCTACAGCTTTTTAATCGGAAGCCGTTACAGGGATTCGAAACGCTCCAATTCTTTTGAAAATGTTTGAAAAAATTTTGCCCGTATCGAAATCAACTTGTTCTTTTATACTAACGGTATGGATTCTTGCGAATTATACAAACGGTACTCAAGAAACAGCATCTCTCTGACGTAGCTAAATGCTTGTAAAGTGAAGAGTATATATACGTTTTGAGAATTTCCTAAACGTCATACGAATTCAGAGAAGCTAAGCGGATTTTGCGTTTGGACACTTAATAATTTAAAGACAAATCAGGACCAAAGACATTCACTGTACCGTCATGTGATTATTTGTTAGTTTGGTAGTTAGTTCAATTATCATCGTACAGCATGGACATGTTCCTCTTGGTCAGTAGTACGGGATTTCATTGGATATTGTAAATACAGTTGGTTAGCATCGTAAGAAAGATATACTGATTAAGTAATGCCTATTAACTTTGTATGAAAAAAACATAAGGTGGAATATTTTTTCTTTTATGGTCACTTTAGAGAAATTACTTTAGATTGGGATTTTGTTGGTGATTGTCGGTTGATATTGAGGCAGCAAAGATTTTTCGTGATAAATTACATTTATTTTCAAACACCTGGTGGCTGTAACATTATTTCATTTAACGTTATCAAGGAAGAACATTGAATTGTTAATAACGTCCCGTTCGACGGGTTCGTATGTCTACTAGAGTAAATTATTTAAATGATAAATCTAAAAACTTAACAGAAAGCTTATAGTCATGTTCTTATCAAAAGTTATTACTGACTAATCGGGTGCATCTAGTTTCTACTATATAACAATAACAGAAGAAAAGGAAAGAGGTTGCAAACAAGAAATTAAAAAATTTATCTTAACACAACTCAATCGTCTTATACTATATCCAAAAAGAGACACGTATTCTCCTTCTTCTGCATACTCTTAACTAATATTTACAGTAGACTCCAAGACGATTCAATGAACAAATACACGCTTACAATGGATCGATGGCTGTTTGTACACATGTATAAGGTTTATGGTTGAGAAAAAAAAAGAAAGGGAAATATTACAGAAACAAACGATAAGTACAACCGAATATATACGGATTCAAGAATGTTGCATTTCCGCCAATGAGAATATTCTTATAAATAAAATATCGAGTCTACGACATTGACAATGAGCCAGTGAAATGACGATATATCACAGACAATTTTACGGATACGAAGAATATTTTTTAGTATTACGATCAGGAGCGTGATAGAATCGCTCGTGATCGAACACTGGTTGATCAGAATCCTTATGCGTCGGCGCCATATACATTAGTGTCCTCGAATTGTCTCACTTTCTTCATTACAGCGAGAAAACTCTCTCTGGTAAAAGTCTGTCAGTGGCGAAGACCTTTTTTAACACGCTGTAACTTGCCAGAAGCAGCTGATACGGTTAACTGAATACGGAGGTGGCGCCATGACGGTCTCGAGCGGATACCAAACGAGACAGAACTTCCGTTTCTCCTGGACAGCCGGTTGCCAAGCTAGAGTTAACGGTGTATTGTGCGCTAAAGAAAAGTCCGAGGCATGGATCTACTGGGTGTCCCATGTCAAATCCATGTTAAGATCCTCTGGTCCTTTCTCTATATCCTAGAGACTATGTATCTGTCGGCGGACGCGCACCATATTTACTCTCGACGTGCCGAGGCTGGGATTGGTCACAGCTGGCTGGGATCGATGATGCTGGTTCAGGAAGCTGGAGGTCAGGATGCAATATGGCCCCGTTTAAAGTGATATGTCTTGCTTGTGTCTTCCTATCAGGGATGCTGAGTCTCGTAGTGATATTTTTTCTTCTCTTTCTTCCTTTGTGTAACTATTGTATGCTTCTCTTCTTCTCTTCCTTCTATTCCTTCAGTCACGTCGTCTATTATACTTTTATGCTTCCCTTCGGATTCTCACTCTCTCCTTTCTTCAGGATAGCAAACGCTAGAGAATCAGCCCGGTCAGCCTATATTCGGACATAGTCAATGTCCGAATCTCACCTTCGTCTCGTTTCGCCATGCGCGTTTACTGGTGACACACACGTTTCGTTGAGAGGGATGAAATATGGCGACACGAACGAAAATAAAGAGATCCTTCCCGCGAGGCTTTCGCCCTCGCGATACGAAAAAAAGGAAGTACGTGGCTTTCGACCACCCTGGCTCTCCGTCTGGCCCATTTTAAATCTCCTCCTCCTCGACGATGGGTAGACTGCTCTGATGAACCAGAGGGCTGGAGCGTGCTGTGAAAGCCAGGATCCAATAATCGAGCTCCTTCTTATTCTCCATGAGAAAAGTCAAAGCAATTGGTGAGTCGAATCCCTTCTGTCTCACCAGGAAACCTTCATCCCCATAGCGCTCGATAGTGGTGTTTCTGAGGTTAAGAACGCCGAGAGGACGACAGACCTTCTTCTGGGGGTAGATCACGGCAAAGTGTTCCACACTGGTACGGTACACCTTCACCTGGACACCCTGGCGATGACCGTTGGGACCGACCAGAGTCATGTAACCGCTCATGTTTTCTGTGTTCCAGCAAGAGTCGATGTTCGAATCCTTCAGGCTGGTCTTGTTGAATTGCAGGAAGTTGGTGTGCATGGCTACGTCGGCAGGCATTTTCTTAAACTCCAGCTGACTGCTTACTTTTTTTATTCTTCCTATTTTTCTCTCTCTCTCTTTTATCTCCGATTGTCTAGGCCGCGATATCAAGCCTCTTTTCTTTTCTATAATGAGATTCAACTTGATTATCTATTTAGATATTTACGTAGGAACTGTACAGTTCGGTTAGTCACTGGTATGAAAACTGCGCGAAGTGTACGTGGCTTGAAATGCAAATTGTGAAATGCGATTAGCTTAAGCTTGTACCGTACTATCTCACTACGTGCAATGGACTGGTTTGAAAACTTTCACCGGCTCTATATATATGCGAGGCGTGTCGCTATGGTGGGGGTAACTTCGGGAGTCATCGTGTCTGCCACGACAAGCGTCGTTGTACGAATCGCCTCGGGAATCTTTACTTGTGTGCTGAATGCGCGCCGCGGAACGTGTATCTACTTGTCTACGTTGCGCTTGTGCTTGTGACTGTTGGGATGGCCTGTGCTTGCCTGATCTACGTACACGCGAGCCCACCCCGAGGATTATTGTCGTATAGAGCATTTTAGATCGCGAAAACAAATTAGCTAAATTGAGCATATCGCGTTTCTGAAAAACAATTTTCTTGATATATTGTGCCGTAAGCGATAGTTTTCCAGGATGGACAAGTCTCTGATCCGCAAGTTACTGGAACATTCCACGTGGCCAGATTATTGAATTACAGTCATTCACTGTGTCTTGAGCCATTAAGGCTTATTCAATTGTTTCAATCCTATGCTCGAATAGACTTTATCATTGTTTTATTCGACTTTTCATCGATACGTCTCAACGAACGGACGCAACATTAAAATTTCTTCGACGTGTCATAATTTTAATTCAGTCTGTCTGATCACTAGAACCTTCATGCTACGCTGTGATGTCTACAAGCTTTTTGACACCGCGTATATGTATGTTTTCTAAATTTGACTGGACCTTCCGAAATTTATTAATAATAGGTTCTAAGAGATACAACAGTACTGCTGTCATCTCTATTCGCGGTAGTACGTCTTCTGTCTATTCGCTGTCCTCGAAAACCATCGCTAATTACTTGTTGGAAAAGACTTTTCGAATTCGTAAAAACGCGAATCGCCCCAGTTGGCAATCTAAGAAGTACCCAACTAATGTTCGTTACATGTGCCAAACAGTCATTCACTAGCCTCAACAGTATCTTTCGACACAGGTAATACGTTTCTCTTGTTCTCGCATATTTTTCAGCCCCTTCCACACTCTATTCCTTATCCTGTATAACCTCGTGAAACGAATGAAAACAAAATCCTAAGATTTTGTCACGATCCGATCACGCGTTGCTTCGCACAAAAATTGTCTCGACTAAAAATAACTTTTCCTTGTATTCTAACCGTGAACTTTCGTTTCAAATTTTCTTAACGGTTGTTCGGACAGTCAAGGTACGCGCGTCGAGTACCACAGATTTTCTTGTCCTTAGTTTCTCTTGTTCTTATCAAGTCGACCTGTAGTCTTTGTTATACGGAAGTCAATCTAGTTCCCCAGTATACCTAAATTAATTGCTCCATTCTCATCGCTGATATATAGATACACTAAGTTTTTCTAGGTATTGGGTAACACTGGGCCTGGATCGATGCCAGGAGACACCGTCCTTTCCGGTTCTTCGTCGTAATTTAGCTGTATCTAACGAAAGCACCTTCGAGCACGTCCCCAGTTTAGCTTCGTAATGTTTTCAGTTCATTCGAAAATACTTCAAATCCTAGGACCGCCCGAAATACACATTGCCAATCTTTCTATCGTGAAAACGAAAAGCCCTTAGCCACTAACGTGTCAAAATCCAATTTCGAATATTACCGGTATTACGTAGAGCAGGAGAAAGCTCGAATACACGTGCCTGCTCGAAATACGTGTAGGAGGGAAAAAAAATGGATAAATATTTTTTTTGTAAAGCTGACAATCAATTTAAAAAATTGTCGGACACAACAAAATGTTGTTTCAAGTGAAATGGAGCAAATAGTCAATAAACTCGTACGACTAGATAATATTGATTATGTCGGACTGGAGGGTAAATAAGATAGCAGGTAGCAACACTACATATACATATGCATATGCATTAGTGCAGCATAACGAAGTGCATGCTAACGAGTGACCACGTTGCTCGAAATGGTCCGTTGAAAAACAATAAATGATTCATTGTTGTCAGTTGCGAAACTACGGCTAATCTGTAACTAGGTTCGCTTGTTGTTTCAATGATCCGTGCTTGGATCGTAAAGATTCAGATTGATTAAAAAAAAAAAGAGACGATAGTGAATCGCAACAAGAAATTTGATATGATTGCCTAGAGGTTTTTTTCCATTGTGGAAATTTATGTGGGTTAATTTCGCACTTGTTTTTTTGGTCTAAATATTTGTACGAGCGAGACCCACCTTTAGGATTTTTAACTACTAAACACAATAAAATGGGCTGAAATCGATTTATGAGAACGTACCTTTATATCGTGACGCAGATGGTCAACGAAAAAGACATTGGGCAATATAATAAAATGGTTTCACTGACACACCTCAGTTTTTTTCTTTTAAGGGAAGAGCTTAATTATTTTTTTTTTAATGCTTATTGCTACTTCGCACGTGTATTGGACGATCAACAGATCGGATTTACTTGTGTGAAAATGAATATTGAATTTACTGTTTTTTTTTTGCTTTTTCCCATGTTTTGCATAGCGTTGAAAAGGGCATTGTAAATATTTGTGGAATTTTGAATGCAAAATGAATCACGTTAAGAGCGACACGTTCTATACCTGCAAATAGTCGTGTACTCAATTCTGTTTTCTCGAAATGTAAAAATCGTGACGTTTGTTGTTTGCCTTTAAAAATCTGTTTATCATATTGACTCACGACCCTCTAGGTGTTTATCAATGTGGCTCTGAGCGAAACGTAAAAAATTTTGCTGTCAATATAAATCGAGAGTGAATTTGCAGGAAAACGTGGCACATATGGTATAATAACGCAATATCAAAACGGGTAAACAATTGCTAATGGGCCTTATCACTGTACACTGGATTTTATATGAAAAACAAATAACTCATTTTTTAATTCTTTTTTTTTTTCATCTCAATCTTAGTCAGCTAGTCTAATCACGATCCCATTTTCATTTATGATTACAATAAACGTCATTGGTCGCCATTTATAAAATTTGCATATAATGTATAAGTGCATGGATATGTCTGCCATGTATTTTTAAAAAATTTATCTATCATTAATTGATCCATGAATTGCCCCGAGAATCGACGTATTTCTTCGGATCCGGTTTCTCAAGGCGTAAACAGATAAGAGGATGGGCGTTTAACATAAGAGATTTTTTTTCCTCATAAATTCTGACATGCAAGCTTTCGATCTGTATTTCGAAGAGTTCATAAAACTTCCAAATTTGATTGAAGAAGATGAATGAAGATTTATTATTTCGTTTGGTCCATGTTTCCTGATAAGACAGAATGTAAGAAAAATTTTGTCGAGTTGGGAGAATTTTAATCAGTTTGTATTTTAGTATATGTAAATGTAATTTCGGGCATTGGAATTTTTGCAGATTGGATCGATAGATAAGTAACTAGGGCAGCCTGTATCTGTCAATAATATAATTGTGATTGATTGTCAGTGCTCACTGCATTGCTATTAATAGAAGTGTTGATGCACTTTAATTTGGTGGGCAGATGGGTAATCGACCTTTCTTTTAACCACTCTTGCTTCACGTAGTTACTTTAAAATGTATTCGGTGTTCATTTATATGGACAATATTTATATAACGATTATGGCTTATCATGCCTAATCAGTAATCACTGTCCTGAGTTTCGTTATCTAAAATTTGTGTTAGTGTCATTTGGTGTTATCGTATATTGTAATTGTACTCATCCCTCCATTGACATCGATTGACTTGTGGGAAAATATTTTTCATGGAAAAATGAACATCATCGACAGTATCCATTTTCGTTCTGGATATTTGTCAAACACAATTAAATGCCTGTAGGTATATGTGCTATGACGTCGATGATATTATTCGCAGGCACAATTTCTTTGGTACAAGGGCGTAATGTAGATTCTAGGAACGGCAGA
Source organism: Calameuta pygmaea (assembly GCA_031762395.1). Lineage (NCBI taxonomy): Eukaryota > Metazoa > Arthropoda > Insecta > Hymenoptera > Cephidae > Calameuta > Calameuta pygmaea. The sequence continues at coordinate 2,177,676 of JASANN010000352.1, read as the reverse complement.
GCATTTTCTGGATAGTTCGTATAGCTACCGCGTTCCAAATTGTTACTAGAATATCATTCTAGGAACAAGTTCGGTTTATAAAATTTTATGGGAATATACTTTGCATGGAGAGGGGCAGACGCACGTTACTTAGAATCGAACAGTTATGTAATTTCGATCGATGTGCTGATACTGCCATTGTATAACTATAGCGTATTCTTATGGCGATTTTCATTGGCCGAAATTTCTTTCGTCGGTGGTATAAGATGTAGTCCTGTACAACAAATGCAAATTTGCAATGCCTAAGGTATATTCGGCACGAAATATGTTGCTAATTGATAACGCTGATAATACCAAGTAAAGTGATGAAAATGAATTTGTGTCAGACGTAAGGTAACAAACGGAACGCTTTATTGGTTACAAGTTTTTTATTGGTAAAGAAATTAATATGTGATATTCAATTGAGCTCCAGTACCTGCAGTCGGTCATATTATCTACTGAGTATGTTTTCTATATTACCGACTGTCGGAAAGTACACGAAGACATTTCATGTCTTATGTACTTCCGTGAAATTCCGTTAATGTCGTGTCGATCGCCTAATGAAATTTCCTCCAGATAGCAGTGCGATCGTTATTCAGTCACATTTCAAACGGCAACGCTGTGTTACGAAAGTGTACCGTCAAAACAGAAAGTGACCAAGTACCGAAAACATTCACGGTGGAGTGGAACGGTTGTGTGCAGTTGTGTGTTACCAGTGTGTGACCATGGCCTCCACGATGTTTACAACGTCGAAAATCTGTAAGTTACCACAAAAACTTTCGGTATTACGAAGTCTTGGTAAAAATAGAAGGTGCAACGAGGAAACAGTAACGTTGTCATCATCGCGCATCTGCACCCAAAACGACAGCTAGGCGTCTGGATTTTACTCCAATGATAAATGATGCACCGAACGCTCGTTAAACCTAATAGAACAACATGCGTATCTACGTTTTAATACATATATATCCCGAACAATCATTTGATATTTTCACTATGACCTACTTTCTTTAATTCGTAAAGTAATTTACGATTCACGCTTGTAAATTTCATTAACGTTTCTCTGCAATCAAATATCATCCTAATTGTTGTACTCCCTTTTTACGGTGAGCATCGAGTAAACGTGTATTATGTAACTTAAATAATAGTTGACGTTGGCATATATTTTTTTTTAAATTCCTTCCAGTGTTTATTTTAATTTATGGCAACTGTAATACCAGATATCTAATCTTCTTTAAGATATTTAAAAAAAATAACTGCTGTTTCATTTGACGTCCTAAAGGTGACTTTTGGACATTCCGATATTCTCTGGCATATTCAGAAACAATATTTGATATTAATTAAAGTTTACCGATTCCACATATCTAGTACTAGGTGTTTACGATATGCTATTAGTATCTGATCTGAAGAATGTTTATCATATGATGCGTCAGTGAAATCCGTGGACTTTGAACTGGCCGTTACGCTTGCCAATGCAAAGTTCACCGAATCCCCGAACGGTCGGTATTTAAACTATCTTACATAATTTAAGAACCACACATGGTTTTTTAGCAGTTAAATTTTTGTAGCCGAATCCAAATACTATTGTTTACGTTATTATGATGTCGCTGATATGATAACATAACTGTTAAGCTGATACGACATCGTTACCACATGTTGTATTATACCTGAGTTGGCATTGGTTAGAAAATGGAATAAATAAATGTGTACTGAATTTTTCGAAATCATTTAAACGTAACACAAATAGAGCTCATACGTAATTTAAAAAAAATGTTTTCAGATATTTATATATGCTCATATATATATATAGACAGCGGACATATATAAAATCGATGTTTTTTTAAAGCTATCAAAAATAGTTCTTATTTTCTAACGACCTGTTATATATGTTACAGTGCAGAGGCTGCAGGTCGCTTCAAGCCGTGCGTACTCGGAAGGGACTTTTCCAAAAATTACTACACATTACACAGTAGTGCCAAGGGAAACGGATCCAAGATGGAAAGGTATATGTGTAGAATATAGAATGAATATATTTTATTTTTCAATGTCTAACGTCAATCCTCTTGTTACTTTAGACATAAACATGGAGAGGTACGCCGATGAGACTGATATACTTATAGTGGGTGGTGGACCTGCTGGAATGTCGGCGGCCATTCATGCCCGCAAACTAGCTGAGAAACATGGTCGGGAGCTTCGTGTCACTTTAGTTGAGAAAGCCTCAGCAGTGGGTGGCCATATATTAAGCGGAGCTTGTATAGATCCTGTAGCCCTAAACGAGCTCATCCCAAATTGGAAGGAATTGGATGCGCCCCTAAAGACCCCTGTAACCGAGGACAAATTTGCCTTTCTTACTGAAAAGGGTAAAATCCCTATACCTATTTTTAAGGGTATGCCCATGTATAATCACGGTAATTACGTAGTTAGGTACGATTTGTTTTCTTTTGTTATGATTTTTAAGTAAGCATGATTAGCATTTTTCATTGAACTGTGCTATTAATCATTTACTTGCAGATTGGGACACGTTGTGAGCTGGTTAGGAGAACAAGCTGAAGCTTTAGGGGTTGAAATTTACCCAGGTTATGCAGCAGCTGAAATTCTTTACCATGAGGATGGTTCTGTCAAGGGTATAGCGACTAACGATGTCGGTATAGCTAAGGATGGCTCCCCAAAAGAGAATTTTGAACGCGGAATGGAATTGCACGCCAAGTGTACCATTTTTGCCGAAGGCTGTCACGGCCATCTTGCTAAACAAATCATGAAGAAGATGAACCTTCGTGAGAATTGTGAACCGCAGTCTTATGGGATTGGTTTAAAGGAGGTTGGCTACATGACTTATAAATTCAATTCTTTGAGTAATCGTTTTTAGATGATCATCATGATTCTATATACTTACTCATTTTACAGATATGGGAAATAGATGCTTCTAAGCACAGACCTGGAGCTGTGGAGCACACTGTCGGTTGGCCATTAGATAAGAATACTTATGGCGGGTCTTTTTTGTATCACCTGAACGAAGACACGCCATTGATAGCTGTCGGTTTTGTTGTTGGTCTTGATTATAGTAATCCATACTTGAATCCCTTCAAAGAATTCCAGCGATTCAAACATCATCCGGCCATTAGATCTACTTTAGAAGGTGGAAAGAGGTTAGGACTTGGAATCAATGATTAGCACTCAACCTCATTTTTAAAGTCATTATAAATTTATTCATTCTATCGTGCTCAGGATAGCCTACGGTGCTAGGGCGCTGATCGAAGGAGGTTTCCAGAGTCTACCGAAGCTACAATTCCCTGGAGGTTGTTTAGTTGGCTGCTCTGCAGGCTTTCTGAATACGGCTAAGATAAAGGGCACCCATAACGCTATGAAGAGTGGAATGCTTGCTGTTGAGAGTGCTATAGAGGCCATTATCGATGCCGATACAAATGCCTCGCCAACTAAAGGTCTCGAACCGAAAACTTACACTGAGAAAATTCAGAACAGTTGGATCTACAAGGAACTTAAATCCGTCAGGAACATAAGGCCCAGTTTTCATACTTCCATGGGATTATATGGTGGAATGATATATTCGGGATTCTCCATGCTTCTTGGCGGCAGAGAACCGTGGACTCTGTCACATGGAGGTAATTATAAGAAAATGGTTTTATATATCTTGTTATTATTATACAATTTTTATTTAGATAATTCATCTGTTCAGGTCCAGACTACAAGAAGTTGAAACCAGCTGCCGAAGTGAAGCCTATAGAATATCCAAAACCCGACAATCAGATTTCATTCGACCTTCTGTCGTCGGTTGCCCTTACGGGAACTAATCACGAGGGCGACCAACCACCTCATCTTACACTTATGGATGACACAATCCCAGTGAAGAGGAACTTGGCAATTTACGATGGACCAGAAGGACGTTTCTGTCCTGCGGGTATGTTTGATACAATATTTTATAATTCCTTATGACGCTTCTACGAAAAGTTCGAATTAGCACGTTAACAACCTGTCAGTGGAATTACATGTTCAATTTCGAGACTCGCCCTGACTCCTTGGGTGGAGTTTCGGCCTTTCGAGGCTCAAGAAAATAGAGGGTGAAGAAAAAAAGAGAAATTGGTTGCCAGAAAGAATATTACGAAGAACAAAAAAGAAAGCTTCAAAACAACATGACGAATGTATGCGTGCGTATAGGGCCGTAAAATGTTATTCATGGAAATTCCATTTGATGGTGAATTTAAAGACTTTGACAAGTTTTCTCGTCTAAGTCTTAAACAAAAGGACCGTGTCCAAATATGGTGCAGTGTAGGAGAAACTTTGAAAAAAAAAAGGTCAATCGTTATGATCCAGCACTCTTTGTCCTATTTGTTAGAAAATTTTAGTTTTCTATTTTTAAAATATCCATATATTACATCTTCTTTTTTTTATAGTTTATCACTGTAATTTTTTAACTTTTCGGTAAATTCTTTTTTTTTATTGATTCTTTTTCTGACTATTTTTGTATACTGCCATAATAGAAAGAGAGACCTGCGCTTTATCAATAGAGTCTTACGAGTGTACAGAGTGTTTGAAAACATAATACCATGGTGCAGCATGGTTTTTACAAAAACTTGCTGGTTTTTGAAAACCTTGACGACTACAGGATTTTCTCCTTGAACGTTAGGTTTTTCCCCTCTTTTTTGGTTTATTCGCATTTCGCATCCTAGTCTCCCCTTTTAATTCTCCCACTCTTCTAATTCGTTGTACAAAAGCTCTAACAAGCGCACTTGCGTGCGCATGTGCGCCTCAGGTAAAATTTTTTCTTTTACATAATGTTTGGTACTCGCTCTCGAAAATTTTTCCTGGATTTCTTCCAGCAAAAATTGCTTAAATATTTACTGCTGTGATATGGCAGGCAGCCCAAAGTAAGAGAGACGATGGGGATGCAGACTGGGTTAATTAGTCTGCTCATGTGTCCAATTAAAATGGCTAAACGACTGAGTTTTCGCATTGTCACGAAAAGTACCATTACGTGTACCTGCGTCATAAAAAAAAAATGGAAGGAATGCCATTGTCATCGGCATACAAAAAGGCGCACAACCACCTTACAAGATCTACAGTATTAAAGGATCAGAATTAAATCTCCCTAGTATTTTGTTGCAAATTGAAATGCAAATTTTTTTTGCATTATCATTACCTCTCTGGGTAGTGCTGGCAAATGACTGCTGTGAAATACATTTAACCCCTCCCGTCTCAACTCCTCTTGCCCTAGGTCAATTATAATCGGCGGTGGCTGAGCTTTTTCGCATTGCGGACTTTGATCCTACGCTTTTTTTTTTTCGAGAACTTTTGCGGCTTTCTATAACGGTAGCTCGTTTTAACGTGGGTCAAAGGTTAACTTCGCTGGAGGTTCTGGATGGTATCCTTTACGTACAGTGATTAAGTAATGAGTCTCCGTTGGTGCTTCTGTTTTTTTTTTTTTTTTTCGTTTTGCACTGAGAAACAAACCGGATCCGGTTCAAGTCATGTCGTGTCGTGTTTTGAAAGTTTTTACTTGTGGATTTGCACCAAGCGCCAACCCCTTTGGTCTGGCGCGGTATAGGGTTCTACCCCTCTTTTCCACCCTAACCGGGAGTATCGACCGGCGTGTCCTTGAACCTGAGCCACCCCGGACAACCCCATCGCGGTCCCCGCGCGGCTAGACAACCCCCGACCAAGCTCAACCCCCAAAACCAACGACCAGGCTCCATCTCCACTCGTTGGTCCGGTCGTCGTCCGGTTAATCCCTTCCAGTTTTTACTTCCTTTTTCGTCCTTATTAATCGTCTGTTCGTCCCCGTTGTTAAAAAAGAAAAAAAACACATGACCTTTGCGACCTAGGAACTCCTTGAAGAAACTCTCGACAGCCGACTAGCTTTGCCTTCTAAAAATTGTATTCCCATGTTACAGCAGCAATTTATCAGCCACTTGAAGTGGATGAATTTCTTGAAGATACCAAACGGTACCAATCAACTCCTAAATACATCTTCATAATATCTCAATCAAGGTTCTGATGATTTTACCTCGCATCCTGTCGACATATTCGTCTTTAATCGTGACCCTCGAACACCCTTAGGCCTTTCCTCGGGCTGTATTGTTCACTCCTGATCTCCTGGAGGGTGCGCTTGCGAGCCAGACAAATTTATACGTCTACCAATCGTCCTCTCTTGCTCTTTCTCTCTCTCTCTTGATTTCTCTCTCTCTTTCTGCCACCCTTCTTACCAGAGAGTCTCGCACCCCATCTCGCTGAGAACTAGCTACGACGCTTTTCCTCCAGGAATTCTCCAGGAACACGCAGACTTCTCTAACCCCCCCCCAACCTTACCCCTTCCGCTACCACAGCCATACCCATGACTCTCTTGCTTCCCCTACGTTCCTCTGTCGGCCAAGCACTTTGTTCTTCCTCGCTCGAGGTTCCTAACCCTTCGAGACACCGGGGGTGGGAGAACGGGCCTGTTTCCCTGCCGTCGCTGTGAGGAAGGGTAGGTTATCGACTGTCTGGAAGTGGCTGCTTTGGGTACGCGTTACCCCCGCTTATTCACGAGCTGGTTACCCCTTGGTCTCTGGGCTCAAGACCCGGCGACTCCGACATCCTGGTGGTGTCATCTTACTCTGTAGATATTCCAGTAGTTTCTAGAATTTTCTATGACATCTATATTGCAACAGATATATGTTGCCTTTTACACTTAGCTGCTCGAAATTCGATTTTTGGCCACTTTTTTTTATGTGAATCCTAAGTAGAATTTCGGATGTTTCTTTTTGGAGATTTATACCACAGTTCGACCCTTGAAAGGAATGTTTATGCATCCTTAAACCCCTTTGAGACACGTGGCACGATGTGTAAGCCCTTCGGACCGTCCTCTCGCACCCTTGTTCAATGTTTTTTTTTTTTTTTTTTATATCAACTCTGACTGACTCTTCAGTCGATAACTCGAAAAGTCTTACACTTAAAACACACATAACTCGAGGTTAGTGCTTTCTACATTTTTATTTTCCCATACAAAATCGCCAATGAAAAACATTCTTATTTCTTAAAACTTGAACAATTTCACATTCCCATTCAAATAAATCGTCCCTGTCCGTCAGAAGGATCATACGAAGGCACGACGCTCCACGTGGTGGCTCACCGTGTAGTAATATATATTTATCTCATTCTCCATCCCTGTTAAGCTCCCACACTCGTGATACACCCAAGAGGGCTAGAGAGTAGAAAAGGAGGAGTTTCGTTTCCCAGCAACCCTCCTCTGCTATGGTAGCAGCAGTCAAGATGAAGAAGCGATGCAGAAGAAGCCCCAGTAGAAAGACTCGAAATTGGAAACAAGGCGAAGAGAAACAGAAGGCAGCACGAAAGCATATAACCATGGAAGTGGGTTACTATATCCATTGTCTGGAAGAGTAGTCATTACGGGGATTCCCCTATTTCAGTTTAAAAAAAAGAAAAAAAAATTAATAATAAATTTCATTCGCGATACTCGTGCTATATAACCTTTTTTAAAGATATTTACGCTAATGAAAATCTAATTGAAAAACAGGGGACGCACGTCGCGTTACGAGACTCACGTATTCGTATAATTTATCAATCTAGCAGCAAATCACAATGCCCGTAACCACACTGTCGTTTTGCAGTTTTAATATGTGCTTACAGAAGATCCGTTCGTTTATGACGTTATAACTGAAGCTTCATCTTTTTCTAACTTTACTGTACACGGACTATCTCGTACAATTTTCCATTATATCGTGCTGCGCTTCTCTGCTACGAATACGCCACGATGGGATCGCCTATCAAAAGCGACGTAAGAACGTCAGGGGTGTAATTAAATCTACGGGCGCAGCAGCATCCAGGGAGAACACGGTTACCCGAGATGCTAGACTGTACCAATGGCACTAAAAATTGTATCATGGCTCAGGTAGCCATAATTCTCTGAATGGATGTTCTATAGTTGATTTGTGCTTTTATTTATATTTTTCATATGTATTACTTTACGTATATGAGATACACCTTGGGAAATAGTGTATTTCAGTGATATTCTTGGATGGACTTGAAAACATCTCCATCGTTACCTTCCTATGGAGCAAGGTGGCCTAAAGCCGGATTTTCTCTGGTAGCAGACTCCGATAAGAGTAACGAGGCCAATAAGGAAGAACGAGGCCGCCGACCAATTGAAATCACTCTGCGGATAAGGCGGCGGTTCTCTTGAAAGATATCCCCGAGGTGTTCGTTTCTGTTCTCATCCCAGCATCCCTGTTCCCGATGTCATCCCAGCTCTGGTTCCTGGAGCGGGTGACGTGTGATACCTGGTGTGAAGAAAACTGACGTGGCAAAGGATGTAAAAAGACAAGGCTTCATTTATGTTCGTCTGTCACGGCTGATGTTCTCAAAGAAGAAAAAAAAAAGAAGCATCGAAAAAAATCTTTTCGTTCCCCTACTTCGTACCTTGACGGTTTGATTTTCTCGAAGGAAAATCAAAATTTCGTATCACCTTCCGAGTCTCATTCTTCCTCGATGCGATAGCTGCTCACTTTCGCTGTTAAATACATGGGTTTGAGAAATCAACCCCCTTTTACGAAATTCTAAAGGGTGTCTCTATAATCTAAAGTCCGATAAGGACGTCTGAATGCTCGAAAGTTAAATGACTTATTTCAGTCGATTTACACAATTTTAAGTTGTCTATTATATTTTGGCAGACTGCTGCTCTTCAACCCTTTAGACGTCTTCTTGATGAGATTGGACATTTATGGGGGGATGATTATAATCATGTAAAGTAAACGTAGCTTACGTTAACGTTTGTTTACATTGTTTTAGGTGTCTACGAGTTCGTTCCACTTGAAGACGGCGACGGTCAGAGACTGCAGATAAATGCACAAAATTGCATTCACTGCAAGACATGTGACATCAAGGATCCAAGTCAGAACATCAATTGGGTGGTTCCCGAGGGCGGCGGTGGACCCGCGTACAACGGAATGTAAAATACGAACCGATCCGCTGAAGAAGGGCTGCGCCTCTTGTTCCTGATGAAATGGCTGCTTCTACATATTTGGAATTTATTAGTGAAATCCATCGAGGATCATCACTGGCAGATTTCACGAGCGACCATTGGATTGACGTCACGGCGTATACGCGTATATTTTTATACTTCCCATGTACAAAAAAATACGTCACTGTGTATATGTAGGGCATTACTCAGTCCTCATATTTATCATTTTTTTTTATTACACGAAATATTTACCGCAAAGCGTTGCTAGCGGGGTTATTCAAAATTATTGTGCAATTTGTTTTTTACGTGTGTAGTTACACAGGATGTACCTGCACTGACCGAAAGAATTAAAAACGTTTCTCGAAAGCAGTGAAAATTGTGAGTTAAACGATTTTTAGTTTTTTTTTTTTTAATTGATTTGTGGTACATCCTCTGTACATGTAAATATAGCGATATATGAATATTGAACGTGTACATTTTTTTATGGTTAATTATGGCAATGTAATTAAACGTTAATTTTTTTTTAACTCGTTTCAATATTTCTCCGGTGAAGATATTCGCATTAGCACACTTTTTATACGTACGAATTTTTCGTTATTTGTTTATTTTTAAATACATGTCAAAATTTTGTTTTTCTTTTCACTGTCTTCGATGCTTTCTCGTAACAGTTCTTTTTCTATTTCTTACTGTAGTTTCTGAAGAACGTCTTTCCCTCATAAGTCCATTTTCGTTCCACTTCCCTTACCACGAATATGTCGCTCTTCCCCCCCCCCCCCCCCTTTTAACCGTCTTACCCGTTCTTATTTTTGTTCGTTTTCATCATGGCTCGTTGTCTTATTTGTATTATCTCTTTTGTACACAAAACTGCAAAGCAAAACAATGCAAGACTGTTAAGAAGCCGTTGCGAGTGTCTTTCATAGAAATTGAAAGAAAGCAACGTGATATTTATAACCGTAAGCGAAAAAGAAAGTTCCACGATGAAATATATGGTTTACGGGAAAAATAAATATTTTTCTCTCCCTCTCCCATAAACCACACAAAATTTCATCCCCTTAATATATTGTTAACAGACAATTCTCCTTTGTAAAGCATATGCCTATTAACCAGTTGCTCAAAATTATGTACCATTGTCAGTCTTACACATAAATGATCGATGAATATATTATATTTTTAAATGACACGTATCTCAATTAATTATACTGTTTAATTAATCCTTGCTCGTTGGCTCTAACGGATTGTACTGTACTGCAAATCACATTTTTGTTCGTAGGCTAAGGTCCTTGTGTCATGATGAGCTACGTCGCGTAGCCCTTTGGAAATCGAAGCACGGCAACGTGGGGACAGTTTAAAAGAGGGTAGTTAAACCATCGTTACATGTGGTCCAACCTTTAGTATCGTTTGTCAGTATACAAAATAATCAAACAGCTTCGTAGGGCTGTGTGACGAGGGCACGAAAGGGGACATTATGGGGGGATGACGCGCTATGGATCATTACGGGTTCATTAGTCGAGACCAATTAAGTAATTAGGGTCCGATCCAGTCCGAACGGTGTAGTGACATCCCTCATATAAAGTCGACGCCCCTTTGATAGATGCACTCTCATTATCAGGGTGAACCTACTGGAAAAATGTCGCCTTTACGTTTTCACATCCAAGCTGGACCAGGTCCTGGAAAGCTTTCTTTTTTCTCTCGTCCTTGTATCTTTTTTTTCTCATTTTTTTTTGTCAGTTGACAGACCGTATTTCTTCTATCCGGTACACTAGGGTATATTCTACTTGGAAAACTTCTGGTATCTATGAACTTTGACCTTAGGCACAGACGCGAAATTTTTATAGCTGGGTCTGCCCTAGGCGAAATTACTTGGTATTTGAACTTTTGACAAACACTGTACCTGGTACCGATTTAGCTTCACGTCCAACGTCTAACTAGACTTGTATTGCGTAGTACCTTAATGTCATTATATCAGATATCGATAACCAATCTTGTATTATCAGTAGACCTAAGATAGACTGTAAACCGATGACATGATAAGGCCTGACTTTTAGTCGTGACGTCAGTCATAATTTAGATCAAGAAATGCATTTCATGTACCTGCTTAATGTCTGCTAATTTTGACATGCGTCCAAGAAGAGGGTGTACTCATATATTATGATAGTGTATGCTGAGGAGTGAGGTATATTAGTTCACACGTATTACGTACCTCATCGACTCTGAGCTTCTGTCCTTGATTTTGATTTATTCGTACTCATTTATATGTATATTTATTGGACATTGGTTATCTCGTCCTATCGAATTTATTTAAAAGAATTTTATCATATCGTACGGGGAAGAGATTGGAATATACATATATATATTTGTTCTGTCTCAAGAGGTCGCAGTCCGGGAATTGAGTTGATCTCCCACGCTTTCAAATACACATTTTTTTTTTCATTCCCTGAAACGTACGTGCTCTGTTTATTTCCTCCGGTACGAAGGTACCCGGCACGCGTTCGTATCCTCCTCCTCGGCGTCGACCCTCATGGACATGCCACGTGCCCCAACACCGGTTTTCAAACTGTTCTTAGCACAGAATTCAAATGACGCAATGGGAAGTTAGAGGGGCGCATGCTGAGCTACCCTTATTGCGTGTGTCTCTTTAACGAATAATTTTTAGATATTAATAAGGGGTTGCGCTCTAAATCTCAGTACCTAGCCTAACCTCGTGACAACTGTCAGTGAGGCTTTTCGACAAACTGACAAGCGACGAGGTATATGTTATATGCAAGGGTATATTTGTCAGGGTGAATTCGCGATAGGGTGGACAAGGGTGAAAAGGGCCCAGACCCGATTAGAAGCGATTTTCTGGTCCATATATAGGGAAGGGATGCCAGATGAATAGCCAAAAGGAATAGGCATCGGTAGCTGCCTAAGGGAAATCATAGTGTGCGTCCAGCCGTTCGGAATCCCATTAATGGTCACTATCAGAACACCCCTTGCGATTTTCTCTTACACCACCCCCTTGCTCCCTTACGATCACGCGAACTCCTGCGACCTCTAATTGAATATCAGACCTGGACCCCATTGAAATGGATGGCAGTAGTATTGTGTGTACTGTATTATGAAGGATCCTCTTCTGTGCATCCCCTCACTTCTTCCCATCATCCCCCTATCCGGACTAGCACCACCGTCATCCGCATTAGGAGTCTATGAGTCAGCGCGGCTGAGCTAGGAACTTTTGTCTTCCCTCCGATGCTGGGGATTACTTCCAGGACGCTTGGGGGTAGGTTCCTCCAGAGTTCGCAAAGTCTGAGAGGGATGACTGACGCTGGATCATTTCATGCTTGAGCCGTAAGAATAGTTTCACTTTCGGAGGCCATCTTGTAATGGTGTACAGTATAAATGAGGCCCTTGAGTATAGGTCCGATCACGTGGTCAGACAGTCGATGTACCGATCAGACTTATCGATTATTTTTGCTGTTGGTTAAAGTGAATTTTTTTATAAATCCCACGATGCCGATACGGAATTGCTTGTTGTATTTTGCATCTTTATAACTTTGCTTTTTTTACCATACAAATTTCAAATAAGGATACTCCTGCATTTATATAGACACCAGACCCAAGATAGTCCTTTATGCCACTTGTAATTTCAGCCTGAAAATCCGTCTCCATAAATCATACCAGGACGATCCAATCGTGTGTATGATGTTGCGATTTTACTGGTAGGTTAAGGGATGAAAAAAAAAAGAACGAAATAGGTTGGATTTATTTTTGGTTTTGTCATTCAGGCATGATATGGGTTTGATGCCTGTAACGAATCTGATTTTTATGTATCTATCTTTGAGTTTTTTACTGGTTTACCTATTCCGTCATGGGTTTCCGTTGTTTCATTCTTCTTTCTTGTTTATGGTTTTTTTTTGTTTTCTTGTACTTTTATGAGAAATCGTAACTCTTCCTTCCCTATCCTTCCACCTCTACCCGCGTTCCTGTTGCGGAGCTTACCGAAGTGAGGCTACGGAATGATTTTATAGGGAAGAGAGAGAATTCGCACTACACCCCATGGGAATCGTCTGATTATAGGGGATGGGCATTTATTCATGGAAACGAATCGCAGAGCCTGTAATCGGATTAGGCTTCCCTTCGCGACCGTAGGAATTGCAAAAAATTACATAAAGTACAAGGATACATCTACCCTCGCATCAAGCTGTCAGTGTGAATGATCCACCTCGGATTCAGTCACAGTAGATATAATCCGACTTAGTCAGACTTCGCTGATACACTAGTTCAGCTATATCAGGCAAAGTCTGATAATAAGTAGTTGATTCCGTATTAATATTTAATCCACGATTAAATAATTATTTACCATTTGCCATTACTCAAACGCAAAGCTCAATACGTTGGCTGCCGCGACAAATTTCTCACCCCGTACTTTATATGGACCTGCCGGTCACCGGTGGTGGGGGGG
>JASANN010000352.1:2145131-2164239 GCA_031762395.1 Calameuta pygmaea | reverse complement strand
GTTAATTTTTTGGACCCGGCGGGCACCGGTGGTCCCCCCCCCCCCCCCCCACGACAGTCAACGTGATAATACATTCTCTAAATACTTAACTCCGAATGACTCAAATTTTTTAAAACCTTACCATAGAGCCGCATTTCATTTGAACTACTAACTCTCAAATGAGTTATTAAAAATTTTTCATTAATTTAATACGGGGTTATATTAAACTTTATTATTCAAATACATCACGCACAGTTGGATCAGAAATCTTATAGGTTAGTATATACCCACCTTAAATACCTGACAAATTGATTTGATTTCTTTACGAAGGACGGCCTCGTGGCTTAGAGCTTAATCTTGGTCCTGCTTTTGCTCGTATATTTCGTGAGGCAGATGTCCTCGTAAAATGTCTCGGGAAGAATAATAAATGACCGTCCTGTTTCGCACAGAGACAAACTACGATACAGGGAAGTTTCAGGATCTCGGCTGAAAATGGACAGTAGACGCCACAGGTTTTCCTCGCCTCGGTCGGTATAGTAGATTTCCTGGATTTTCATTCTACGAGAAACGATGGGTTAACGCGAAACGTGAATGCGTCACGAGATACAAATGCCTAAGTGCCAAAAAAAAAGGGTAGTAGGTTACTACGGTTTGATATGAAAGGTTAATAATAATCGATAATAAAAAATGGTGGCTACAATGTGAAATACTATTGAGGAATGTCCTTGAAAAAAAAGCAATAAAATAAAATGGAGAAATACTAGATCGATAACCGTAGGCGATAACGTCAGGACGATGCGTTATTCGAATCCTTTCTAGTGAAAGGGTAGCAAATAGCTCGTTTATTTTAGCAACCCTCTAGTATTGGGGTTTCCCGCAACAGAAAGAACGGTCAATCTTTTCCTGGGGCGCGGAGTTGAATTTATATCCGTATTTCCGCGTCTCCTCCGCCAGGGATCATCCGCCTTCTCTGACCTTAGTGATCCTACGTCCTCTTACGAGGGGCACGAGGGGAGCATGAACAATGAGAAAGAAAGTGTGACAATAAATATTCATCGTTATTGAAATAAAAGAATTCGTAAAACGTGTGGTAACTGAGGGCTAGTTACAGGGCTTCCTGCTAATGATGAATAATATATGTATAAATTGTCTACATTGAAAGCTCTTACCTGTGATTAAGGGTTGATAAGAATTCTTATAAAAGAATCATCCTCAATTCAATCGGTACTTTGACTATTGAATAAAACTTCATGAAATTGGCTATGTTACGCTAAATATTATTTTAACCATGGCAGTTCGAACACGTTAATTATTTGCTGGTCTGTGTGCAGTTTTCATTGTTCGGTATGTAACTCGAGTGCCAATTAGACTGCAGTCATTTGATCGTGGATCCATCTACGTTTACGTACACTTCTGTATGATTAATTGGGCCATCCTTTGAAACGATCTGTAGTAGCTGATACCAGGTTTTATATTCGTGGACACAGATTGGCGAATACACTGGCACCAGTATCAGAGGGTTCGATTGAAGAATGTCGACGATCGAGTCCGAACTGAACTTTGCATTTAAGAAACTTTCATACTTTTCGTTACGGTAGATCTAAGCTTCCTTGCTGTATTGACTAGGCACACAGGGAACCGAGCAATTTGAGTAGATAAATTGTTAAGCGCAACTTTCCAGTTACTTTTTTAGTTCTTCCGGTACCACGTACTTCCCTCGGGGAGTATCCCCAGTATCTCTGTTTGGAAGGCGTAACTGGTCTGAATGTTGCAAGGAAATAATCTGTGATCGGATACACATGGCAGGAGCGAAAGAATAAAGTATGGAAAAAGAAAACTTTAACTCACAATCTTATAGTAAATATACAGTGTGGATTCATATTTTACTTAAGAGCTTTTGAGAGTATGTAATACCTATCCATCTGTGATCGAACAAAGGGATTTATTTGCATCGCCTTGGATATCGTAGGAATACACAAAATCTTAAATCCTATTGGTCGCTAGAGCTTTCGAAGGCGTGGCGAATCTTGAAGCTTTTCTCGAATCGTCACAGAAGCGTCAGTTGGGTCATAGACCGGCAAGAGATCGTTCAAGATATCCGTCAGATGCTCAAAATTTTCGAAATATATTATAAAGAAATTTTCCAAGTATTTTTTTTCTCCAATTTTTATACCAGTTAACGATAAGCCAGAATTTTTTTATCAATACCGATCATGAGGGACACTGCGATAGTTGGTAAACCAGTAGAAATTGGTCTTCGATTAATTGACTCCTGGCCTGGTGCTTCTAATAGAACTGGACGGCTGACAGTTTGGTCTCTCATGTTGGCAGCACTGATTTTTCAGTACTGGGATGCTGTGAGCGTTTTCAACGATTTGGACAATCTCATGGAGAACTTCAGTGTTACCATCACGGAGACGTTGTTCCTCATCAAGCTGATCATCATTTACAAGAATCGTCGGTGAGAATTTTTTTTTAAATTTTATCAAACTATATGTATTGTCCTCTTATCTCGTCTGTTATCTTATCCCGTATTTAGGTATGTCAATGAAGTCTTGAAGCATATGTCAGAAGACTGGAACAGCGCTGAGAGCGTCGAGGAATGGACCGTGATGACGGAACATGCTAAACTGTCCAGGATATTTAACATTTGGGCCTTAGGACTTTACGTAGGGACTGTTATCCTTTTTCTGCCTGTAGTAGCAAATCATTACAACGCTGCTGATATAAACGATAGGAAATTCGTTTTGCCGTCTGAATATCCTTTTAAGAGTAAAATATCGCCCGTCTATGAAGTCCTTTGTTGCGTTCAGTTCCTTCAGGCTGTACTCACTGCCGCCGGGAACGCTCTTACCGAAAGCTTCCTTGTAACGTTGGTAAGACGGATTGATCCTTTGAAACATGGCTCTTCGTGATCATATATTTAATATTTATCAATGCACTGATATCCTGCACAGGTGTTACATGCAGGTTCTAGATTTGTCCTATTGCGCAAGGATATATCCCGTTTTTCCGATATTGGCCGGACTGCTGACGACAGGCGGAAGATATTATTGGCTGGCAATGTCCTTGTAGCCAATCATCGAAGAATCATCGAATTTTCAGATAAGATCGAGGATCTTTTCTCTTACATATCATTGGTTCAGGTATTATCGAGCACTTTGATAATTTGTACCATTGGTTTCATGTTTATCACGGTAAGTTTTTACCGGATACATTTGAAAATGATGGATATTTTATTCTTTTTTAAAAAAAAAACTTTTTTTCATTATTATGCATCAGTCCATTTCATCCACCAAAAGTATCCTTACGCTTATGAAATTTGGATTGTTCATTCTTGGCGAACTTTGGGAGACACTGGCGTACTGTTTGGCTGGAGAGTATTTGAGTAATCAGGTGAATTTTTGGGTTGTCAATTATTTTTTTATTTCATTTTTTTACGCCCTTAAGTTGCATTTTTTTTTCAGTCTCAATCGATCAGTCAGGCTGTCTATGAATGTCCTTGGTACGAGATGCATCCTAGGGACAGTAAGATGTTAATGATGATAATGATAAGAGCTCAGAAACCACTTAGAATTACTGCTGGGAAGTTCATATTTTTATCACTGGACAACTTCACTGACGTGAGTAAAGGAATATAATATTATATTTATTTTATCCAATATGGATGTCCTTTCTGAGGTTAATGTCAGATTACATGAAAACTGTATCACCTTTGTGTATGTTCTTAACAGATTTTAAAAACATCTGTCTCTTACATTTCGGTCCTGCGTGCTATATACTAGACGTACAAAGGATGTTAAAAATGAAAATTCTTGATCTCCCAATATGTAATCAAGTCATGTAATATATATATACGCATACATGTAATTATGTTGTTATTGGAAAAAATACACGCGTATGCTAACAGGCTTTTATATTGAAAATAATGGGAATCCATTCAAGTGGCACGAGCAGAATTTAAGAATACACGCAGATTCGTAACGTGCACGGGGTCTTATGGTACTTTCATGGGATATATTCAATATCATGACAGCCCTGGGTGATGAAGAATTTACATGATTTTCCGCAAGTTCATGTTATAGCCCTTAAAAATACACGTATATACGCAAGTATCGTTTTATGGGATTCCTGTAAAATATTTATTTTTCATACCGTTTATATATTCCATGAGAATAATACAGTCGTATACAAATAGTCCATTGCGTTGGAATACGATTATGAGAATTTTACAGTGCTCTACCGTACCGACTGAACGGATAAACATAAATCCAAAAACCTGTAGATTAGTTGTATAGGTGCTTTTGGTACGTAGGTACTTGAGATACAAAAAACAGCCAAGCTTCTCGTAGGACGTAATGCATAGGGTAACCCTGGGAAAGTATTACGTGATACCAACGAAGAAAAAAAAAAGGCTCAAGGCGCTAATCTATGGCCTAGAAAAAAAAACAAGAACTACGAGCATTTTTGCGGTAGATTAAGAGTATAAATTCAGGAGATATATATTCTATGGGTTGGCAAGCTTCGTCAATAGGGATGGATACGAGTGAGATTGGAATCCGAGCGATGCTGGATGCTGAGGAATATTTGGATCAGATACTATTTTGGAAATTCGTGCTTCGCGACAATTTCAAAGGATTTGGATATTAAGTGACCGCAAAGACGACATTTAATTAGGTGAGTTTATTTGAAGATGTATTTTTTTTTTTATTGAATCGCTATGACTCGCGTTCGATGTTTGTTTGAATATCCCACTCTCGACGTGTCCTGAGTGTACCAGCAATGCCAGGGGTGGTTTTGCTCCCTTTGTGGCAACTTTTCACCCCGAGCTCGTAGCTCGCGATTTCAGCCTCTTTGTTCCGTCGGCTAGACGCGCCAGATGGTCCGGAAGAGATCACGATTGAGTCGGGAATTCGTATACGAGCCAATCCCTTGATGTGTAAGCGTTAGTTCGTTCACGATTCTCCCGGTTATTACATATAATTTCCCGTGTATTAATGACCGTTGGTGGATTGCCATATGCGTATACATATATATTCGTAGATCTAAGGGCAAGCCGATTCGTAAGCTTTATGAAATACGTGACAGGCGGCTATGTCGAGATTTAGTGGAGAGAATCAAGATGACGTATCAGCTGCCAAAAAACATAATACGATCTCCCTTAGAGAATAAAAGAGATTGGTAAAAAATATTTTGTAAATTTCAAAAAGATCTTTTCTATTTTGTTCCAAAAAAAAGCAAAGTGAAATTAAAAAATTTTAGTTATCACAGTTCGCGATCGTAGGAAGATTTCAGAGTCTGCGGAGCTCAAGTAAGTAAATGGAGAGTGGTCCAGCACTGCATCTTTGTGAAATGTACAGGAGGATTTCTTTGTCCGTATAGTCGAATGTAATCGTGGTGCCTTTTTCTTCTTGAGAGGGTGCCGTTGTCCGCGTCAGTATTGGTGATGGCGGTGGAGCAGCACGCCACCCTGTCGAGGACTTCCCGGGCCGCGATGCCGTCGCCATGGAAACCACCCCAAAGCCAATCCGGGGTGCATTTGTACGTACATTTACCCCTGTCAACCCCTGCTTGGATTCTAGGTGCCCGGTGCTCCTCGAACGAAGGAGCATTGCGTGGCCAGAGCAATGGGCGCCATATTAAATTAATGGCGGATCCTTTCGAAACTAGTTCCCGTCATGTTGGTACTACCAATATCCACTTGAGTAACGTAGTAATTTCAGGTAAAGTCAGATTGGTAATAGGAACCTTTACTTCATCCTCATTTGATATTAGGTTCGTTTCCCTTCATCTAAGGGGTCGGCAATTAATCCTTGAACTGCTTTAGCTCAAAGAAATCGCCACGTTCCTCCAATCAGGGTTACGAATAATGAATTCAATATTTTTTTCGCGTAAGACGATGAAGAAAATATGAGAATTTTGTCAATTCCAACTGGACTCCTCTTTGCTTCCGGTCAAAGTCACCGACAGATTCATTGGAAGACCAAGCGAAATAAATGTCGAGTTTCTCAATCAACTCAGAGACTTGCTTAATTTTCACTAAAAATAGTTTCCTGGTATTTAGTATCTTATTTTGTACAAAATAAAAAATGGCGCTTGACAAACTTTTAACTCGATTCCTGATCAACGTCAATTTCCCACGTATAGATTTTCATTCCTGGCAGACTGCAACACCGACGAGTCTTAGACCACGACCTACGACCCTGAACCATCTGATTTCTCGAGTATAGAACCCACTCTTCATCTTGTCGCCATTAAGGGTAAACATGCATTCAGTTATAAGATCGATTTCTATATAGCTATATATACTTACCCCTATGTCTTATATACATAAGGTACGTTCGGAAATTCACCACCAGTAGAACGAGCATCGTCCTGAGTCTGTTTACCTGGATGCAATCGACTAAGGTACAACCGTATTCCGAGCGTGGACAGAATTTTGGAAGGTTCCCTTTAGATACAATTGATGATCATCCCAGCATCTTTCGTATCCAAGGGATGATCCTATACCTAATTCTAATTCAAAATGTCAGCTCGAACCCTTCACTGCTCCTAATTTCGTAGCAATTTGCATGCGAATGTCGGTGTATGAATAGAGCGATAGAAGCTGTCTATTAGAGAACAGGATGAGAGGGAGCAAGGCGTAGTAACAAGCTTGGATATCTTAGCCGCCATCTTGCCTCTATACAAGGCAAAGGACCTTGCGCAAAGGGGTAGTTAATTAAAATAGATATTTGCCATAAGGATTAACTAGATCTAGATTCCCCTTAACAAAATCACTTTTACAATCTACGTACTCTTCTCTGTCCCAATAGAATCCCATACCTGTAGTTTAATCGATGGACCATCAATTTTATCATTCCTTAATGATAATTTTCTACGATAAAAAGAGCCATTTGTTCTCCTCACCAAAATGTAATTAAAAGCCCTTTATATATATCAGGATGCTTTAGAGGCACTTTACCACCTATATCTATATGCCCGTGTGCTATGTAAGAAAAAAAACTATAACCGATCTATCAGTTAGGAACAGATGGCCGAAACCGGTCCGTTTTAATTAATCGGTCCAGTAGAGAAAATCATGGGGTACTCGGAGCTCATTCACATGGGCGATTCAAAATGAGAGCATCGAGTGGTTAATACCCTGTAAGGCCAGTCTAGCAGAAATAGCCTCCTATCAGCCATTTTACTCTTATCTGTCCGATCCCACTGTGCAACACTACTATACATATATATATATTCATCAATAATAGGTGTGCATATGTATGTATACGTATATGTCTCATCTCTCTCTTTCTCCTCCCTGTTGTCGAATCCTCGTGACAAAGGCGCTTACGTAGCTGTACGGCGCAGGAGTAAAGAGTAAAATAAAAGTAATAAAACTACTGGAAAAGATACGCTAAGCCGGGAGAACGGCAGATGCACTTCTCTAGCCGAGTGACGTTATCGATTGCTTTTCACGTAACACACCACCACGTGCGACTTAAACACAGCCCGAGAGCCATAATGTGTTCACAAGGCGTATCCTTACACGTATCACGTGTACAATAGTTCACACCATGGAACCTACGACCTACGACCTGCAACCTAGTAGAAGCATGTATACGAACATTCTAGAGTGTTCTGGAAGAGCGATACTCTAGGACTTATCCAGTTTGTATTGTATAAATTGCTCGATGGTTTCCTTCTAGAAAACTCTTATTGCGACAGTGTCGCCTCTGTCGGGATTTTACGATGACGTATATATTCAGCGGAGGAGAGAGTAAATATTCCATAAAAGTATGATGATGGGGAGAGATTGGAAAAATATTTATTTTTTATTTCTTACAGTATTACTTCTTATGGGCTTTTTTTTTAATAGAATTAAATAACGATCCATGCTCATTGCGTAATTTCGAATAATTGTTAGAAATAATTTTTATTACAGACACCCGGTAGATCCTGATCATTATGGACCCCATATATGTCCCTTTCTGGATACGTACGTATGTGTTTAGTTCACGGCAGATGGCATGGGGCCGGTTGCGACAGCTGCCGAAAAAGCCGCGTAGCGTGACACCATAAGTACATACACGCACATGTCTATCTATAAGGAAATTTTGATATGGTGTGCGTATGGTATAGGGAGACAGACTGGCAGGCCACCGGTAGTACCCCATGTACCCCATAGAAGCCACACGAGGCCCCATGCGTAGTTTTTAGAGGTTCAAAGGACTGAAAGGAAACCTGTTGTTAGACCAGTGGGTATATATTAGAAAGAAAAAAAAAAAAAGAGGAAGAAGTGGAAGACAGAGGGTAGCTTGAACGGTGGCCATTTTACATTGATACAGTTTCGAATTTCATGAAAAGAAGGGTTAATACAAAAAATGTCAATATTAATCAAAGACATATAACATTAGGTAGTATGATGGTAAGTATATGATATTTCTAAGACACTCATTTCGCTTAGGTAACGTTACTCGATTGGATTCCTCTGATTAGAATGAACTTGACTGGATTCATCTAATGGCTTACGAATAATTTTCATAGCTAATTCCAATGACCATCTTGGGATGCAGCTGTGGATTTTTCCACGAGCTGCAGTTGCAGCTGCTACTCTACCCATTGCAGAATGAGAGGGACTGTAGAGAATGGTGAGGATTCTCAATGACGGAGTCTGCACGCGCCATAGGCACCTCGTGCACAGTGGGCACGCGCGCTTGGGAAGCTGTGAGTAATATGGTCACACATGGGGAATACATATGCGCGTAAGATATATATATATGTACGTATATAAATAGGATATATATATTGTGGTATATACATATATTCGTTTTGTGGAATATACTATATACTTACATATCCTAACACCTTGTACACTGTGTGAGGAAAGAGAGCATGAATCCTGAAGTCTACGCAAGATCCTTTGTCGTGGATCCCTAGTGGATTCTGTGACGTGTGCCGAGGGTGATGTGTTAAGGGATGGAAAAATTGGAAACTCAACATCAGATCTATCGAAGTCACGTGTCAGAGTAAAGCGTAAACCAGAGTAAAGAGAATTTTTATCACATTGCTTTCGGGGAGGGTGGCGAGGGGGTTCGGGAAAGGAGAAATTTTATATTTGTACCTTGACTCTCGTGCCATATAAAAATTATGGATGAAAACGTTCCGATGAAATTTTGAAAAATGGAGGAATAATCATTTGAACGGAAATAAAGCAAATATGAAAAATAATGGTTTTTTATACGACGAAGTATTTCGTGTTTTGTATCGTCATAGTGTTTTAGTATTGCAACAAGTAAATTCGAGATGAGATATTTTATTGTTTTTTTTTATGTATTTATTTTAAAACTCGTATACCCAGTTACGTATGGGACTGAGTAAGGGGATAAAGTAAAAAAATGTGCTTTTCCAATATCCGATAAAATTTATCGTTCGAACTGTTACTTTTGTTTACTCTTTACATGTTCGTTAGATTGATAGACATTCATTCATTTATTCCTTCTGAGGCGAATAAACTTTTCACCGTAATTTTTTTTTTAATATCAATAGAGCGACAGTACGCAAAATTACTATTTAACGTAAAGTGCGTTGTTGAATAGAAAAAAAAAAGTTTCCATCCCAAGTAATAATTTACTATTGAATATTTACTGCGCACTCTTTTCTGAATGAATGCTCGAACGAAATTAATGAATGAAAAAAAATGACGGGCTTTGCTCACCGTCCTTAAGCCTATTTCGATGAAAATATTAAGCAGCTCAAGCTCGGGCAGCAGGCGAGTAACAATGGAGCCTCCGTAGCCACGTGTCTGTCATGGGAATAATACTGCAACGGCCACGTGCCCCGTATATATATAGGGTGTACCTAACAGAGACTAATTCTCAGTAGCATTCCTTTTGTAGTGAAGGCTGTACAGCTAGGAAGAAAAATATTCTGAAAATTCGTACCAAGCTTATAATAATAAATTGAATTATTTTTTTTTTAAGTAAGAAAGGACATTTTTCTAAATGAAGGAGGATATAAAGTTTATTTTCATATTTATTCTGTCTAGCTCGAAGCTGTCATCCTGGGCCCTTTTATGAAATACATATAGATATAGTATGTCGTGGCATAGTATGAACGGAGCATAACGTCGCCATCGAAAATGGACTCTCAGACCGTGAACAATCATGTGATTATGGGGACAGTATAGCTAAGGGGGGTGCACCCTCGTATGCAACACGATATTCACACACTTTTTCTCGTCTGTAACAGTGAACAATGAGTTCTGGGCAACGATAAATAAATTTTCCATGCATATTAATTTGCAGCCATTGCTGTGTTTTTGGTTGGAGAACCAACGAAGGACTTCTCGTTAAAGCTTGAAGTTAGCGTGGAAGCACAGTTGTTTGTTTTCATAAAAAATGTTGCAATTATAAATATCTACGTTTGCTTGGCTTTCAATTAAAGAATTTTTTTATTTACTTCTCGAATATTTGCCAGGCGGTACTCTTGAAGTGTAATTTTTTTATGTATAATCAACAGTGATATATGCAAGATTGGATAAATTTATAATACATTGCAAACGAGAGCAAAACAGTTAGTTAAACAGATTTCCTGATAAACATGTAATATACGTTATATAAATTAAGACTGTGTCAGCACTTGATATTCTCTGTAAGGTACTTCCTGATTTCCATAAGGTATGTATAATACGCCGTGGCTGGGATGTACCTGAAATAATAAATAAGTAGGTAAAATTTTGGGAAATTTTCCAAAAAAATTATTTTTTTCTTCATTTTTTCTTTTTTTAATTAAAATTATAATTACTGACCTTTCCCACTACAGGCACCCCATCGTGATAGACTTTTCCTATGTAAAGTTGCTCCCCGCTTCTTGTATACCCGCCGGGTACTGCGCCAGCAGGTATTTGCCCATTTCGAGCGTTAATCCAGGTAAATTCCAACGGCATCAATATCTGTTTCCACAATTTTCATAATTAATTACGCTTAAGATACTCCAATAAATATTATTAAAAGTCTTAAAACCCACCTCAAAGTCGTGCTTTATTATTTCCTGCATATTGTGACTGATATACGCTACACCATGTTCCGGTTTGACTTTAGCCGGAAGTAGGTCTCCGTCGTGATAAGCTCTGCCGACAACTAGATTAGAGCCATCCTTATCTCGACCGACGCTAATCATACCGGGCGTCGTGTAACGCCCCCCTGTATACCTTACCCATTTGTATCCTAAAATTAAGGAACCAAGTGAAACAAGTTCGAGAGTAAAAAAATATAAATGATTAGAACAATAGAAGTGATTCAATTGAATTATTATCAGTTAAAATTATCGACAATTCTTATCGCGGAAACAGAATTTTCTATGACACATCTTCGATTACCGTATCAGATATTTTCTAATTAGGAATTTCACCTTATCATATGCCATCTATGTTTTCGGAAAATTAAATTTAATAATTATTTTATCAAAATCTTATGTTCGACTATGAAAGGATTCACCGTGTTGCCTGCACCATTGCGTCTGCTTCCACTTTTAATGGCGACTGGCGTGCAGAGACGGTTGCTCCAGGACCGCGTGCATAGGCGTAGCTATCAAGGGCAGCGTTTCAGCGTAGAAATTTGCCTTCTAATTATTTCGAATAACTACTCCACTGAGGTTAATGTAAATTGCGCACTACTGTCTGTATGCGGTAAATCCGTGTTTCGCTGGGATGCATTTCAAAGAGAAATTCTATAACGACTAACTTTCATTTCGAAATGTCATTTAGTTTGCTACTTCTATAGAGTCTCGGTTGTTAATGCATTTAAGAAGGTTCCCGAAGGATGCCAAAAGCGTCGCATGTATACGAACTTTCGAAATGGTTCCATTCGACGAACAAAGGATTTATTAATGACTCATTTAAAGGTACTAAGTAATTTTTAAACAATCCCACCTGACATTACTGTGCCGGACTGGAAGTGCCCTCTCTGATGTTGCAAAAAGTTCTGCATTGGACAGGCGCAGTTTCAATACTGAGCTGTTACATCACAACCTTTAACCAGAGGCGTAGTGTTGCCTGTTGAGATATCGTCCTTATCATTGGTAGAGATTAATACTTATCGTGTGACTAACATAACCTGCACGAGAAAAATGTTGATTTTCGTCATTATTTTATTGCTCGGAAATACCACCAATTCCTTATCCCTCTAGCCTGCGAATTTTTATTATAAATACAAGCAGAATACCTCTCGTGCTCAATTCTAACGCTCATTCTTGCGTTTAACGTCAAAGCTTATTCGGCTAGTGATTATTGACCAGAATCTTGCTCTGGTGAATTTTTTCATTCAATAAACCTATCGGGTCTATTTTAAGATTCTTCGTCGCTATTTCTCCTGAGGAAAATATTCTTTCGAATATATTTCAAAATTCCAATCCTGAGCCTGAATTCATGCTGCGTGTAGTTTGACTACTAATCGAAGAATGACAATTAAATTTTTTCATAATATCCTTTAATAAATTAATAAATTAGATCGGCCTCTTAGTGGGTGGAAGTTTCACTTCTCAAGTTGGAACATCCTGATAATCGCAGGTTCGCGCCCCACTCCTGACAGTACAAATAGACGTATACACAAAATGCGATTAACACACGAGGACATTTAGGAAATTTTTTTTTTCAATTATACAGTCATACAATTGTGTCAGTTATATTTTCCAGGTATTTCAATAAAAATTAACAGCCTTATTAATTGTCTATAATTCGGTACTGCAATAGTAATTTTGAAAGATATTTTTCATGTAAATTTCAGTATTTACAGCCTCACTTATCGCAAGATTATATATTTACTGCTAAATGAAAGAGATGATAACATCTAATAACCGTTATCCGTATAATTACCGATTAAAATCGTGCAAATCAATGATATTTCTGTAATATTTACAGAAATTTGTTGTCCATATGCTAATGCTATCGTAACCCTACTTTTCGTATATTCATACAGGGTATATAAAAGCACGTGAAACTATTTAATAATTGTACTCGAGTACTAAATAATCATTGATTAATTATTCTGCAATGATCTTTCCTTTTATTCTTGAATTTTCACTTTCACGGCAACCGGAAGTTGCTCATTCGACACGCTTCGTGAAATGGTACTACGCACGTAGCTGCTCTTACATTGCACATACCCATTCACGTGCGTAAGATACATGGATACCTAGCTGTATGTACATACAGATTAGGTCGTAAGTATATAAGCCATTTATCGCGAGTACAGGTTCACTTTGAAGCCGCTTACGCAAGTGATGAAAAGTCACGGTGTCCCGAACGTAGTTTCCGGTTCGAATAACATACTAGGAATTATATGAGCACCGAATGTTTCATCTGCTTGATTCTTTGTAATTCTTTATGATCCTACCGACTCGAAATTTATTTACCCGAATAAGGGATGAAATGCTACTAAATGAAAGTCCATCAAACATTCTCGGTAAGCCTCGACGAGCTGGTATAAGCTTAGCAACAAGCTACGAAGATACCGTAGGTCTTGTCGGACACTATGGACACGGGGGTAGCAAGTTACGTAAAGGGCTGGATTTACAGGGTGGTTTTAAGTCTGATAAGGATGTTTTTAGGATGAATCGTCAAATTCCGCAAACTTGCACTTTAGTCGGTGCTTCCGGCTGTACTTATTTACTATCAGTAGTAGGTGGCTGGTTACGTGCAGACACGGCTATATGTAGCTCGGCAGACTTTGGGGGATGATTTTGGGGTGTGAAAGAGTCACGAGTCTCGTTCATGATATTCCACGGTAGATGGCTCCAATCTTGGTGGATTTTCAGGAACGAATTTGAGGCACGAGTCTCTTTGTGCGTAGTCGGTTTCCTTTGTCCGCAAGGGATGCAGCCTGCCGAACTCGGGCACGGAGGGTCGCGAGTTAGCAGGGTGTACGATCGATACAGCTCCAAGGGGTAGTTTTGTATGGGGGAGGCTCACTCGTAATACATGGAGTTACTGCCATTCCATGGGGGTGCTCTTTCCTGCTTCTGATGATGGTGGTAGAAAGGCAGACAGGACTATGGGGCTACCCTCTGCCTGTTTGCCTGCTTTTACTTGAACCCTCGATAGGGGCTGACGGCAATGGCGAATGAGAAGCTTTGCTTTTGTTTGAGTTCGTTAAACTTTTTTGTGTATTTTATGTATATTTTTTAATACTTACTTTCTTTCTTTAACGAACAGATATACCAGTGGCCCGGTACTTTTTCATGTCTGTCTTTTTCTTCGGCATTATTTCATTGTAACCATGGGGTTCTATTTATTGCAGACCCTTAGGCTTTATTTTTTACTTTTATTTTATTCATTTTCATCCTCGCCTTCGATCTTGCCTGAGGTGCTTTTGTATTCGCTTTACGTCAGCGACCTTTTCCCTTCAGTCAAGAATTTTGGAAAATTTATTGAACAAACCATGTCGCGTTCGCTTCACCCAACGAACCCCCCCGTCAACTTCAAAGGAGATGGAAGCAACTTTAGTCGACGTCAGAACCACCAATCCTGTTACTGTTAACGACAGAACCGGGAGGCTTAAAGAAAGCTGGTTTTTTTCTTCGCATGGTTACATTTTTATGTATACAAAACAAAAATGTTGTATCAATTTTTAAAATCATTCGCTGCTTCTTCATTTCAGGCCAAGCTTATAGTGGGGTTTGGGTATGAGCAGGAGTAAGAATAAACCGTAGACGTTAAGTCAGTGGTTTCAAGGAAGGTTAATGCATTTTAAATGGAACGCAAGTTACCGCAATGCACTCGACTAGTTGGTAGTACTTACTTCTACGGCAGCGTAACTAACTCTTCCTTAGAGTTTCTCATCCGGCTGCGATACCCATTTTAATTTTTACTTCAAAACAACCAGAGACTGACGTCCATCCACCTCTATCAGTCTTTACGATGCATTTTATACGAGAGTGCAATAATGCATCAATCTTAAGCCAGCATCCTGACGGCATATTTATTTTTAACAGAATACAGAATTTCGTTAAAGTACAGTAAACATAGTATACTAGGATATATATATATATATATAATAGTATAAACTCTGTTGAAAAAGTAACTCGAAAACTTTATCACGGATGCAGCAAGTCGATGCAGTTTATACTGCGTCATTCTGCCGCAAAACATTGCATCGTATACCTGCTACTTAGGCATATACGTCAGGGGTGGATGGAATAAGTGCATAGGGGGCGCAGCTGCAGGAAATCCGTTCCAAGGTGCTGGTCAGCTGAATCATTTAGTAAGAAGGAGGATCATTTGGTTCACGTCCCAGAATACAAAATGACTGTGTAAGCCCAAAGAAATCTGAGGTTTGTTGCTCAGAGGAATTCGAAATTTTAATCGATTGAGTGAAATTCCAAATTTTTTAAGACAAACATTTGATCACGGATTTTTAAAAGTGACAGAATACAAGAGGTACAGGAATAAAATTAATTTATAAAATTTCTAAAACAACTTGGAATATTCTTTCCTTGTATTTTAGTGTACATAGCACATTCGGATTTCTATGTTTGCATCTGTAATATATGCTCGGGATCCCTATAGGATATCCTACAGGATAATACAGGATATTGATTCCCCTTTAAGCAGACACTTTGAAACGGAAGATACAGGATCCCTTGTAAGGATCTCTGGATGTCTATAGTCTTGCAGGTGTTGGTCCTATCAGCTAAGTGCTGACCCTGAATAATCAGGATCCCCTTTCGAATTTAGTAGGGTATCATCCTGTGAGTACAAGGCTGAATTATTAGCTTTACTTTTGGGAAACAATACGGAAATTCGAAAGTACCCGCTACCCCTATTGGACGGCCGGGCAGAACGACGCTTGGCGTCTTATTAAACGGGTCCTGCTATCTCGATTAGATAAACGGGTACTATAGGATCGTATAAGATCCCTGAGTATCTTTACTTGACGCCCAAGGTCTTTTTCCAGAAACCCAAAGATCACACGTGCCATGTGATTTGCAGCGGTATATTCGCACGAAGTGTATTAATTTTTGCATGAATTTTATTATGACCTGGAATTTTTTTTTTTTTTTTTTTTTTGAAAAATCTTTTTCACTTTTTCAAAGCTTGTATTTTTTTACCAGCCAAAACGTGTAATGCCAAAATATTCAGCAGAACAGAATTTTTCTCATTTAACTACACGTACCACGTCATAACTTATAAACTGGGTCACAATATTTTTTTTTAGTTAATCCCGCCCGACATTTTGCATTTTATTTTTATTTTTTCAACATTTTTATACTTTCCAAAACAAAATAATAAAAGTCAACGGAATACCCTCGTGCAATCGCGCGTAAAGGCTCGCTAATATCGTCCCATCGGCTTTGACGGGACCATTTGCATTTCATTTGGCCGTCGACTCCTGGTAATGGCGTCGAACGTGGCAGCAAAGCGCGAGAGGCGCGCCATTATTTTCATTTTAAGCAAAGTAGAGAGTAAAGTGGAAATAGTCCTGTTTATATTTACAATCACTGCTTGCGCACTTAAAAATGATAATTAGTAATCGCTATATACGAAACTTACGTTATAGACACTTTGAGCATGTAACGATAAAACTCAGCAATGACTCCCACGCGTTCCTTCACGTTCGTCATTTAACGTGAAGATCCTTGTGCGAGGAGTTGTGCAAAATCGAAAGCAGATTGCTGGGTCCGCAATCGTGAAATCGAAAGTCTTCCTTGTAATCCCCACTCGTGGATTGATCGATCAACGATCTACGAGGATCCTTTCGCCGGTTGG
Organism: Calameuta pygmaea; assembly: GCA_031762395.1. Taxonomy (NCBI): domain Eukaryota; kingdom Metazoa; phylum Arthropoda; class Insecta; order Hymenoptera; family Cephidae; genus Calameuta; species Calameuta pygmaea. The sequence goes on along the minus strand of JASANN010000352.1, from coordinate 2,147,513 downwards.
CGCAGAGTTAAAATTTCATTGCGATATAATAAAGTTATGTCAATTATAATGTATATATATGTATATGTATAACAATTCAAGATTCGAAAATCTGATTATCGAATTGATAACGGTATCTTTTTTTTTTTCGTTCGTCATTCTTTAGATTTAAATCGACTTTAAGTGCAACTCGGAATTGATATTGATGGGCGCAATACTTTTCATGATGACTGTACTGTACAAGTACGATAAGCTAGCGGGCGAGTTTACATCATCAAAAGCATTGAAGGATCTATTACCCAGTAGGGTAACCAGGCAATTCAGGCCAAGCTAGAAAGTTGATATTATTACTAGTAATACTGGTAGTAGTTTCGCTTAACAATGTACGCCAAGTGCCAACTGTATGTTCGATCTCAATTAACGGATACTCAACTAATTGTCACTTTTACATATTAATTAGAGAGTCTTTTTGCAGTATAGATATTTACATATGCTTCGGTATTCAGTTCATTAGCATTCAAATCAATTGATGGTATTGGGTATTGATTAATATTGTAACATGCGGCGACAGATCACGTTAATGGAATTTGAGTTTTTTTTTTATTATCGTATGTACGACGTGTGTATGAAATTTAAAAAATAAATAATTTTTTTTACGAAAATTTACCGCCGAATGGCGCGCAGTCACGGAAATTTTCGAAAAATGCAGCTTATTTGTCAAGGAAGTGATAACGTACTGCGAGTTATTGTTATTATATTCTAATTAACTGACTTACGTACTGTATATTATTTTTTTTTAATTTTTTTGTGCAAGCTTCGTAACGTCTTTCGACATTTCCGGCACTTCCGGTATGTGGATCCGAGAAATTCTCTTACTCGATTGCTTTAGCTTTCCCTGCTCTGGCGGCCACACAAGTGAAAGAGAATCTCCCCGTCTCGACGGAACTCTCCTTTCCGGACTCTTTGTGTGATTATATGAATATATACTTCTTACGTAAAGTCACTTTTGATATTACGTTTTATATGCTACTTTCGATAAAAGTATGTATATACAACATAATGCAACGAGCTAAGTGCTTAGATTGCATTGAATTTATATAGATAGAAATACGTTTTTGTAGGCCTTTTTTTAGTTTCAGATATCACGAACGTCTTTGGAAAACTTTTAATAATAGATTTTGAAGAATGTACTAAAATTTTTTGTGAAAAGAAATTTTGAAAATTTTTCCTACTCGTAATTTCAGCGTGTTGTCCTTTGGAGATTCACGTGAGTGATGTAACGTGATGGCTTTCAGAGAACGAGGTACGATTCGATCGAAAATGATTGTTCTATTTTTGTCGTATCCCTTAAGATACGTCATTTACTTGGGATTAGGGGAAAACTATCTTGATTACATTTCTAGAGAAAAGTATTTACGCTCTATTCTTTAAACTTCATTCTTGTAACAGTCTCTCGAGAGAAATCTTCCTCCGTGCGAAGTTTCGTGAAATCTGCAAAAAAAAGTTTCAAAATATCCTTGCGACATGTTTGACTTTTCACATGTGTATTAATTCAAGAATCCACAGTTTGACTGCCATGAGTGCCGTTACGAATTATATTTGCTACTCAGTGAAAGGTTGCATAAATTTTGAAAGGAATCGTTAGATCTCTGCGAATGGAAGGTGAAGGAAGAAAAAATTATGATTGAAAAAAAAGTATTTGCTTTTCTTCAAGACTACAGGTTTTCACTATTACGGAACCTGTCGTATACGTGATTGGAAAAGAAAATTTTGAGTTTTAATTTTTTTTTCACAATTACCCTAATCCGTAAACATCAAAACGGAATGATCCTATAAACATTGTTGCCACACGTATGATTTACTTATTTCAGTACGAAGCTTCTTAAGCCTCTTACACACCCAGACAGCCGTACGAACATTTCTCTCAAAATTACCTTCACAATTTTATTGCCTTGCACGTACAGTTTAATCTTTACATTCGTTTTCCATTCCATTTCTTCATAATTAACGCTATCGTAAATAAATAGGCTATTTAAGAATAGACTTTATAGTTACCAATATACTTATATTAGCTAGTTTTGTACCTCGCCATTTCTACCTTATTGTGCTAATCTTTGTCGAATGCTTTTCTAATATTATAGTTTTCCTTTTCTTTCCTTTACCTATACTATGTATATATATATATATATATAGTGACGTGATTTTTCGAATCACGGTCACAAGGCGACTCTGGCTATCGATAAAGATAACGTTCTCGTTTCCGGCTCCCTTCGGGTCGCCACCCTGGTCAAAAACTATGCGCTCGGGTTGATTAGTACAGTTTTGTCAATGCTCTCGGACGATTTCGTTATAGTTTAGTGAAGGTCGAGGTGCTCGAATCTGCCGAGGGGAGATAGTCTCGAC